>JALJCO010002691.1:0-192196 GCA_023101725.1 Atherinomorus stipes
GGTATTAGATACTACCATATATCAGATACTAGCAGGTATTAGATACTACCATATATCAGATACTAGCAGGTATTAGATACTACCATATATCAGATACTAGCAGGTATTAGATACTACCATATATCAGATACTAGCAGGTATTAGATACTACCATATATCAGATACTAGCAGGTATTAGATACTACCATATATCAGATACTAGCAGGTATTAGATACTACCATATATCAGATACTAGCAGGTATTAGATACTACCATATATCAGATACTAGCACGTATTAGATACTACCATATATCAGATACTAGCAGGTATTAGATACTACCATATATCAGATACTAGCACGTATTAGATACTACCATATATCAGATCCTAGCAGGTATTAGATACTACCAGATATCAGATACTCGCAGGTATTAGATACTACCGTATATCAGATACTTGCAGGTATCAGATACTACCATATATCAGATACTAGCAGGTATCAGATACTACCATATATCAGATACTAGAAAGTATTAGATACTACCATATATCAGATACTAGCAGGTATTAGATACTACCATATATCAGATACTAGAAAGTATTAGATACTACCATATATCAGATACTAGCAGGTATCAGATACAACCATATATAAGATACTAGCAGGTATTAGATACTACTATATATATCAGATACTAGCAGGTATTAGATACTACCATATATCAGATACTAGCAGGTATCAGATACTACCATATATAAGATACTAGCAGGTATTAGATACTACCATATATCAGATACTAGCAGGTATTAGATACTACCATATATCAGATACTAGCAGGTATTAGATACTAGTATATATCAGATACTAGCAGGTATTAGATACTACCATATATCAGATACTAGCAGGTATTAGATACGAGCATATATTAGATACTACCATATATTAGATACTACCATATATATCAGATACTAGCAGGTATTAGATACTATCATATATCAGATACTGGCAGGTATTAGATACTACCATATATCAGATACTAGCAGGTAGTAGATACTACATCCATGCAGACTTCACTGAAGCATATTGCCCATAATTCATTGCTGCGTGTGATGTTTTGAACCGTAAAGGTGGAACATGTCCATATTTGGTTAATCATCTCCTGGTGTGGTGAAAAAAAAAAAGCCATTTCAGATGTAAATATTGAAATATTTACTGAAATAATTACTCAAGTTTGTCATGTTACTTCAAAATATGCTTTGTATATCAAAATTCAAAGTATTTGAATAATGAAAGTTATCAGTTCACTGTTAAAAGTAGCTATATTTGATTTTTAATTAAACTTTATTTACACAGGTAAGTCCCACGAGACACAGCGTCTTTAACAAGGGAGACCTGTTTACCTGACATCCATCTTTTTATGGACACGTGGACATTTATGGACATTCTAACAATAACAGTCACAGAGCGACAATTTAATCATTATTATACATTTAGTTTAGAATGGAACAGTTATTCAACCCTGTACTGGTGAAATTTATCAGACACCTACATAAATTAGTTCAGTAGTTCCTTTATTTATTAATAAAATTAGTATGGATTTCATAACATATATTTTACAGGAACAGATGAAATGAACTTTATTCCATTTAGGTGTAAAAATGACGTCACCAGGAACAGAGATGAAGCTGAGTTTGGAAGCAATGACATGAAATGATGGAGGAACATCACCGTCCCAGTTCTGCTGTTTTCCCGCACTGACCCGCACACTCCAACCCTTACCCCCGATCCCAGTGTCCCCCCTCCTTTCACTCACCACCACTACACCCTCAGACTGAAGCCACAGGGGGGGGGCTTTGTAATCTTCTAGGAATGTGACGCCACTGCTGCTTTTACGTTCAGGCACGTAAGCGACTGCGTAGTGACTTTTGCACATACGTGTCACCATAACAACACACCCAGCGAGAAGGGTCTATGTGCGGCTCGCAAGACAGGGGCGTGTGGTAGAGTGGGCGTGTGGTAGAATGACGTTACTCGACGACACGCCCACCAGGCCAATGAGAGCACGGTAAAATCTAGCCCTACCCCTGACCCTTCCCCTAAACCTAACCAGACCCACCCACAATGCGCCGCGCCCACTGTAGGACACGCCCACTATATGACACGCCCACTATATGACACGCCCACTGGGTTGCAAGCCGCAGATAGATACATTTGCACCCAGCAGCAACACAGAGTTACAGTTGCGGTCGTTTTTCTTTTTTTAATCATCATCATGCTTCGGTTGATTAATAAACAAAACAACCACATGGCGAAGAAGTCGCCATGACGACTGTTGTCTCTTGTAAGCAGTATTTTAGCCTAGCTAGCGTGGCTAGTCTGGCTAGTGTTACGAAAAAATGTATAACCTGTACATTTGTGAGTTTTCTTCTCCGAGTCCAGTCGCTCTCCGGAGGTTGCTGTTCCCGTTTCTTCGGTCCTTCCTCAGCAAATTCCAGTTCGTGTCTTAACCCTCAATCTCAAAAATGCGCACTCCTGCGAAGTCCAAGTACTGTCCCGATTCTCAGAACGTTAAGCGACAAGTTTGAGGGCTGAATCGCCCTCAATACTGAGATTCTGAGTAGCACCGAGCTGCAGCCGGAGCCACTACAAACCCTTCCCCTTACAAGCCACGCCCCTTACAAGCAACGCCCACAGTTGGAGCGAGTGGAACCTAAAGCCTGATTTATAGTCGTCCGTAAAGTGCTCTACTTAGGCTGCACAAAATATTTTTTAAGTGTCCGTCACTCCGTCAAGGGACAACGGAGACGGCAAGGACTGTGATTGGTCTACCACTACGTAAACACTAGCACGTACCACTTTTTAAACCAGCTAGCCTACGAAGACGCAGATATTGGGGGTGTAGCTAGGTGGAAGAGCAGTCGCTTTCAACCAGAGGGTTGTGGGATCGATTCCAGGCTTCCCCAGACTACATGCCGAAGTGTCCTTGGGCAAGACACTGAACCCCAAGTTGCCTCCCGATGTGCCTATCGGGGGTATGAATGTGTGTGTGACTGGGTGAATGTGATATGTAGTGTAAAGCGCTTTGAGCGGTTAGTATGACTGGAAAAGCGCTATATAAGTACAGTCCATTTACCATTTACCATATGAGTCCAACTGAAGAACTTTTGGCTGAAGAAGTGAGGAAATACCGAAATTGCCCCATCATCTTTATTTTGCATCAAAAGTATCCGTTATTCAGCTGCAGCAGCATCAGTCTTTCTCTCTCGGACGGCATCATATGAGGTCAGTCTTGCGCAGCGACCCCTACTTATCGGGGCGGAAAATTGCACTGCGAATCCGGCACCATGACGGAGAACTATAAAGGCTGGAGGGGTCTCCGTAGTTACGCAGTTGGGTAACGCATTACGCAGTCAGAGAAGTATACTGTAGCCCTAACCCTAACCCTGACCCTTCTCCTAACCCAAACCACCCGACTGCACCAAACGCGTCTGTTTGCAAGCCGCAGAGATACTCTTGGTGGTATTTAACTAACTTCCGCATGAGGCTTCCTGTATGGATTGGATGTATGGCGGCACCCTTGTCGGTCATCGTAACTGCAGGTAGGTACTCTTGATAAAAGTCCCCGTTATCCTGGAAGAACTTCATTTCCCAGCATTCTTTTCAGATTCATGTGACTACGGTGCAGCTGCTGCTGCTACAGACTGACTTGGGCCATGTCCCAATACTTACCCTAAACCCTACGGTCCCGTATGAAGGGCGCACTTGGCAGAAGTGCACAATAAGGTAGCGTCCCACCCACTGCCCCTACTTTTAAGCCCTACCCTGAAATTTTGCACGTTCCTGTGAAGGTAGTGGTGTCCCAATTCCTCTTTGCATGTAGGGTTTGTAGACATAAGGAGGGGTAGGGGGTATGAATGTAGCCCTTTAGAGCGAGATGCTGACTTGGGGACAAATCCAGTTCCTATCTTAACCCTCAATCTTAGAAGCCCTTCAAACCAAGTGTAAAGGGCTATTTTGTGACTTAGAAATGGGACCCCCCCTTAAATGCAGACACGTCTTCAAACTGTGGCGGGCAGCATTACACCAAAACAGCGTTCAGTCTGTCAACTCAGGAGAAGAAGAAGAAGAAGAATTATTTACTTTGTCTACATTTATTTGCTGTGTTAACCCTGTCTGTTTAATCGTAAGCCACAATCGCAGCCACCATGGACACATCCAGCTGTCACCGCATACCACGGCTTACTGAAAGGTAACCACCAGCTGTAATGAAAGTTATATAGGTAATAGGGCTGTCGCGATTGCGGCTCAATATTGCGATATGCAATATAATTGCGCACCCCCCCATCTATCTATTTCACCAATGTCTTTGTTAATTGTTAAATTACCAAAGTCATGGCAATATTTCCTTTGAAACGTGGTGGTTGCACATTAAAAAAAGTTATTAAAAAAAAAAAAAAGACATGTCAATTTTATAACGCTTTATTGAACGCAGTTCAAAGGACAGTAAGGGCAGATTTTACAGATTGCCTCTTTTAAATTGTCTGGCTCACCCTTTTCATTTGGCTGAAAGCCGAAATGCTCCCATAGGGGCGAAGTATCATTTGCAAAGTATCATTTGGTTTTGATGCCAGTGCAGCTGCCATTGTATCCTTCTCAACTGTTATCCTGAGATGCGGTGATGGCGGTGGCCCATCATGCAGCGCGGTGAGCTTCTTTATATCGCGATATTTCATTTTTGCGATTATTGTGACAGCCCTTATAGGTAACTGATTGCCAGTCAGCTGGCCGACACGTGCCCTGATTGACCTTGATGCTGGCAGTGGAACGAAACAGAACTATCGTTAGATAACTGAAATGACATCAGCCTGGTCATCTTATGCCATTACCGGCACAAGCACATAACAGGCTGTTATCTTGATAAAACAACTACATTAGAACCGAGAAAAATGACCATTTTGTAACGTTAACTAACATGGCTTGACCACACCGGCTGCTCTTGCCACAAGATCGTAAAATAAAAATTAATATTAGACAACAATGAGGTAACTAATCTATAACATGGACCTAAATTATGATAATACAGTAGTTCTTCGTAATAAAAGGGGAGACCCCTTGCTTTAACAAAGAAAATACTTTTTGTAGCTCGCCTTCTTTGCCGCTGCATTCTGGGTAGCCCTTAGTCACAAGGTTGTGTCCGAGAATCTCCAAGTATACCCAACTGCAGCCACAGACCCAGAGGCGTGTCATGAAAATGGCCGTGGTTTCCAGTGAAAATGAGCGTAGTAGCCTATGTAGGCTACTAATGTGAGCAGGTGGTCGTTAGGGTTAGGGGAGGGGTTAGGGTTAGATTTTAGTAAGTTAAGCTACATGAAAAAGAAACTTCCGATTGGGACTTCCAGCTTGGATTCGATATATGGCGACGTACCATGACTGCAGTTGGGTCCCCCCCACTTTTATACATGCTGGACCAACGCTGATGGAACAAGATCTCCCCAGATTTCGTTTTCCGTAACAAAATCTTGCGAGATTTCATTAGTAAACGATACAACTGAAAGCTTTATTTTCCAATATCACATTCTAATGCTTATAGTGGCTAATGATATCGGTAGACCGATAATATCGAACATCTCTATTATTTATTTATTTATTTATGTTTAGATGTATCTATTTTATATTTATCTGTTTACATTCATTTATCTATGTTTACATTTATTTATGTATTTGACTTTTTGACGTGGAGTTGCTAACTGGAAGTGACCCAGGACCTCACCGTTCACACGTCTACAAACATCCTCTTCGCTGCTGGGGAAATAAAAGAAGAAGAAGACGCCAACATCACTCATGAAACCACTTGTAAATGAACCATGAAGCGCTTTTAACATGAATTTGAAACATGAAATGAAACATGAATTTCCCCTCGGAGATCAACAAAGTATCTTTATCCTATCTTATCTTTTAAGCATAGATATCTATGTAATCGCCATTTTATATAGATCTCCATGCTTTTAAGCGGTTGAGAAACAGGTTTGTATCGGTAGTCCGGCGCCACCTGCTGGTCATCTTTTTCTCCTCCAACGCTTTTATTTTGAAGGTTGAGACCGGAAGCGCTAACCGCCATCGCGCTCGCTTGCTTGACTGCGCATGTCAGCCGTTCAGGAGTCGCCAGTTCAGTTCAGTCCGCGCCTCTTCTCTACCGATGTGGACATGAGAGAAGTCTGACGCGGTAACCTGGTGCTTCCCGGCGAACTTCCCGGTGTACAGGCCGCTGCGGAGCCGCATCTATCGGAGCGGGACTCTCCGACCGGACCGGAGGCTGCTGTCGACACTGGTTCGCTAGCTAGCTAACCTCAACCCCGCTAACTTCACCAGGACAGGAGCCGAAGAGCGGGGCCTCCGGCGAGTGCGACTCGGTTTACCCCCGGTTGATTTCCCGGTGCAACATCCTGCCGAGATGGGTGAGTAACCCGTTAACCAGCCCCCCCCCCCCCACCCCCCACCCACCCCCGCTCCGAGCCGGGTTAGCGCATAAAACCGCCCCTCAACGTGCCGCTAAAACACACCATCCCATATTTTCATCGATGTGTGTTTTCACCCTGAAAAAGCTGGACCACGCCGTGGAGACATGCGCGTGCATGCGCGTGGGGTGGGGTAGCCTCCCAGACAGATTCCGCGCTGTCGCTGGGACTGGTCTGAGGTCCCAGCTGGGAGATGGATGCAGACCCCTGAAATGGCAGAGATGCTGATGCTGCTGATGATGATGATGGTGAAGATGGCACTCCTCCATCTCCACAGCTGTTACGCAACAGGATCAAGAAGCCCACGTTATGATGCAGCTTATGAAGCACGCGCAAACTGGTGACTGGCGCAGGCTGCGTCCACGACCAGTTTCTGAGCTGGTTCAGAGACCGGATCCAGCAGAAACCCGGATACCGCAGGAACCAGGATCCAGCAGGAACCAGGATCCAGCAGGAACCAGGATCAAGCAGGAACCAGGATCCAGCAGGAACCCGGATCCTGCAGGAACCAGGATCCAGCAAGAAACCAGGATCCAGCAGGAACCATGATCCAGCAGGAACCCAGGATCCAGCAGGAACCCGGATCCAGCAGGAACCAGGATCCAGCAGGAACCAGGATCCAACAGAAACCAGGATCCAGCAGGAACCCGGATCCAGCAGGAACCAGGATCCAGCAGTAACCAGAATCCGGCAGTAACCAGGATCCGGCAGGAACCAGGATCTAGCAGGAACCCGGATCCTGCAGGAACCCGAAACCGGCAGGAACCAGGATCCGGCAGGAACCAGGAACCGGCAGGAACCAGGATCCGGCAGGAACCAGGATCCGGCAGGAACCAGGATCCTGCAGGAACCCGAAACCGGCAGGAACCCGAAACCGGCAGGAACCAGGATCCGGCAGGAACCAGGATCCAGCAGGAACCAGGATCCGGCAGGAACCAGGATCCAGCAGGAACCAGGATCCAGCAAGAACCCGGATCCAGCAGGAACCAGGATCCAGCAGGAACCCGGATCCAGCAGGAACCCGGATCCAGCAGGAACCCGGATCCAGCAGGAACCCGGATCCAGCAGGAACCTGGATCCAACAGGAACCAGGATCCGGCAGGAACCAGGTCACTGCACGGCTCTGCTGCAGCTCATCAGCACCTGCTGGGTTTTAATCACTGCAGACTCATAGATCCAGCAGCTGTCAATAACAGCAGGAACGTGAGAGAGGAAAAGAAAGAGGGATTGAAAACGGGGCCAATGTGACCTCAGGAGATCTTCAGCTAAAATCATCTCACTGATTACATAACATTTATTTAGGGTGTTTTTCTTTGCCTGCTCTGACACCGGCTGCACGCCTCACAGAGGAAGCCAGAATTTCCTCACACGCCTCTGAAATTCATCTCAGCTGCTGATTTTCAGCCGCAGTTCCTCGAAAAAGTTGCCCCTGAAAAATGTAAATGCAAACAATTCCGAGACATTTCACCATTAAATGGATCTGATGCATCAACACGCCTGAAAAAGTAGTTCCAGGGTGATGTTTGCCATCGTGTAGTAACACGTCTGTAAAAGTAGTTCCAGGATGATGTTTACCATCGTGTAGTAACACGTCTGTAAAAAGTAGTTCCAGGGTGACGTTTACCATCGTGTAGTAACACGTCTGTAAAAAGTAGTTCCAGGATGATGTTCACCATCGTGTTGTAACACGTCTGTAAAAGTAGTTCCAGGATGATGTTTACCATCGTGTAGTAACACGTCTGTAAAAAGTAGTTCCAGGGTGACGTTTACCATCGTGTAGTAACACGTCTGTAAAAGGTAGTTCCAGGGTGATGTTTACCATCGTGTAATAACATGTCTGTAAAAAGTAGTTCCAGGATGATGTTTACCATCGTGTAGTAACACGTCTGTAAAAAGTAGTTCCAGGGTGATGTTTACCATCGTGTTGTAACACGTCTGTAAAAAGTAGTTCCAGGGTGATGTTTACCATCGTGTAGTAACACGTCTGTAAAAAGTAGTTCCAGGATGATGTTCACCATTGTGTTGTAACACGTCTGTAAAAAGTAGTTCCAGGGTGATGTTTACCATCGTGTAGTTACACGTCTGTGAAAAGTAGTTCCAGGGTGACGTTTACCATCGTGTAGTAACACGTCTGTAAAAGTAGTTCCAGTTCCAGGATGATGTTTACCATCGTGTAGTAACACGTCTGTAAAAAGTAGTTCCAGGATGATGTTCACCATCGTGTTGTAACACGTCTGTAAAAAGTAGTTCCAGGGTGACGTTTACCATCGTGTAGTAACACGTCTGTAAAAAGTAGTTCCAGGATGATGTTCACCATTGTGTTGTAACACGTCTGTAAAAAGTAGTTCCAGGGTGACGTTTACTGTCGTGTAGTAACACGTCTTTGTCTAACAACTGTCTGTAAACATCTGGGAAGTGAGGAGACCAGTTGTGGAGTTTTAGGAGAGAATTGTTGTTCCATTCTGGTCTGATGCAGGATTCTAGCTGCTCTACAGTCCTGGTTGCTGGATTTCTGCTTTTATGATGCTCCAGATGTTTTAATGTTTTAGATTGGTGAATGGTCTGTACTGCAGGCAGACCAGTTCAGCAGCCAGACTCTGTACTGCAGGCAGACCAGTTCAGCAGCCAGACTCTGTACTGCAGGTGGACCAGTTCAGTAGCCGGACTCTGGACTGCAGGCGGACCACTTAAGTAGCAGGACTCTGGACTGCAGGCAGACCAGTTCAGTAGCCGGACTCTGGACTGCAGGCAGACCAGTTCAGTAGCCGGACTCTGGACTGCAGGCAGACCAGTTCAGTAGCCGGACTCTGGACTGCAGGCGGACCAGTTCAGTAGCAGGACTCTGGACTGCAGGCGGACCAGTTAAGTAGCAGGACTCTGGACTGCAGGCGGACCAGTTCAGTAGCCAGACTCTGGACTGCAGGCGGACCAGTTCAGCAGCCAGACTCTGGACTGCAGGCATACCAGTTCAGCAGCCGGACTCTGGACTGCAGTCGGACCAGTTCAGTAGCCGGACTCTGGACTGCAGGCGGACCAGTTCAGCAGCAGGACTCTGGACTGCAGGCGGACCACTTAAGTAGCAGGACTCTGGACTGCAGGCAGACCAGTTCAGTAGCCGGACTCTGGACTGCAGGCGGACCAGTTAAGTAGCAGGACTCTGGACTGCAGGCGGACCAGTTCAGTAGCAGGACTCTGGACTGCAGGCGGACCAGTTCAGTAGCCAGACTCTGGACTGCAGGCGGACCAGTTCAGTAGCCAGACTCTGTACTGCAGGTGGACCAGTTCACCAGCCGGACTCTGGACTGCAGGCGGACCAGTTCAGTAGCTGGACTCTGGACTGCAGGCGGACCAGTTCAGTAGCAGGACTCTGGACTGCAGGCAGACCAGTTCAGCAGCCGGACTCTGGACTGCAGGCGGACCAGTTCAGCAGCAGGACTCTGGACTGCAGGCAGACCAGTTCAGCAGCCGGACTCTGGACTGCAGGCGGACCAGTTCAGTAGCAGGACTCTGGACTGCAGGCAGACCAGTTCAGCAGCAGGACTCTGGACTGCAGGCGGACCAGTTCAGTAGCCGGACTCTGGACTGCAGGCAGACCAGTTCAGCAGCCGGACTCTGGACTGCAGGCAGACCAGTTCAGCAGCCGGACTCTGGACTGCAGGCGGACCAGTTCAGCAGCAGGACTCTGGACTGCAGGCGGACCAGTTCAGCAGCCGGACTCTGGACTGCAGGCAGACCAGTTCAGCAGCCGGACTCTGGACTGCAGGCAGACCAGTTCAGCAGCCGGACTCTGGACTGCAGGCGGACCAGTTCAGCAGCAGGACTCTGGACTGCAGGCGGACCAGTTCAGCAGCCGGGGACTCTGGCTGCGGGCAGACCAGTTCAGCAGCCGGACTCTGGACTGCAGGCAGACCAGTTCAGCAGCCGGACTCTGGACTGCAGGCGGACCAGTTCACCATTCGGACTCTTCTCCTGTTTCCAGCCATGCTGCTGTGATGGATCCAGTTTGTGGTCCAGGTCCAGAAACAGATGTTGCTCTAAAACCTCCATGTTCTTTCCAGCACTGATAGAGCTGCACAGATGTGGAAGCTGTCGTCGCCATAGCAACCCCATCCCATCAGAAATGCAGCTTTTCAACTGTCCACTGATACCAGCTGGATGCTCACGACCCTCTTCAGTCTGCAGGACTCGGCCTCCATGATTTCCAGAAACATCCTCACATCTTCATCATCTGATCTCAGAACAGTTTCCATGTTGCCTCAGAGCATTAAATGAGCTGTAAATGAGAAGGAGAATGATGAAATACGCAAGATTTCGCTAGTAAAATGGATCGATACCGCGTTTTTGAATGTCAACATGATATCAGCACATGAAAATACTGCAAAATTTTTGTGAATTCTCGTGAGATTTTGTTACAAGAACAATTAAATATCGCAAGATTTTATTAGTAAAACAGATCGATACACCGTTTTTAAATGTCATATCAGCGTATAAAAATATCGTGAATTTTTTGTGAATTCTTGCTAGATTTCGTAACAGAATGATGAAATATCGCTAGATTTTGTTAGTGAAATTGATCGATACCGCGTTTTTAAATGTCATATCAGTATATGAAAATATTAGGAAATTTTTGTGAATCCTCGCGAGATTTCATAACTGAATGATGAAATATCGCTAGATTTCGTTAGTGAAATAGACCGATACCGCGTTTTTAAATGTCAATATACTGTATCAGCATATGAAAATATTGCAAAATTTTTGTGAGTTTTTGTGAGATCACTAGATTTCGACTTTAGAAACAGCGGGCTGATTGGTTAAGTATTGGTAAAACATCGGTGGGCTGGCTGATTTTCAATTCGCAGTTTTAAGGCCGATATAGGCCGGTACCGATAGGGGGTGGATTATATCGTGCATCCCCAGTCATGTTACTGGTCTGTTTCCAGTTAACCTGATTAGATATTAAAATCTCCTCCTATTATCATTTTCCACCTTTTGTTTCTCCTGTTCCACCTTATACAGACGTGTTGCTGCATCAGATTCACAATCAGAGAAGATTTTCCATCAAATGTTTCATCATCTACGATGTTGTTGATGTTCTACTGGGATTGAAATATGTTTATGAGATTTAAAAATCATTGGATTCTGTTTTGATTTACATTTCAAACAGCATGAGCCGATCAAATTTAAGAACATGGTCAAAAATCAAGGTTTCTTGCAGCTGGGTGATGGTATGCATCTAAATGGCCAGTGGCAGTGTTACATCCATCTAAAAGGTTGGGTTGTCCAAAAATAGTTTTATTCAGGGTGGGGGAAGTTTGCCTTCATCCATGTGCAAACATCTCCAGCACAGTTCAGCAGAGCTTGAATGGAAACACTATTGTTAGATTGGAAGGGAAAATAGATCTATAAAGCATCAACTGGAAATGTTATACTTTCCAGATGCATATAGAAACTTACTGATTCACCAAGGCGACCGTGCCGGCCAGTTTTCCTTTCCGGCTTTGACTGCAGCATCTGCTTCGTATGGAAGAACATTAGGACCACTGGAGAAAAAAAGAATAGAATTTTGGAGGAAAAAGAGTCAGAGTTCCAAATTTTTTTCTCAGAATTCTGTCTTTTTTTCATTTTTATTTTTCTTTCTTTCTTTCTTTTTCTTTTTTTTACAGAAAATTTAAAAAAAGAAATTTTGGAGATTTTTTTATTTCTGAAAAAAAGTCAGAATTCTGACCTTTTTTCAGAATTCAAATTTTTTCAGGGGAAAAAAGTTAGTGTAATGAGAAAAAAAGTGAGAATTCATACTTTTTTTCCAGAAATGATGAAAAAAAATGAAAAAAAAACACCAGAAATGTCCTTTTTAAAAAATTTCTGGAAAAAAAGTCAGAATGACTTTTTTCAGTCATCTCCCCTCTTTTCAGAAATTGAAAAACAAAATCTCTGAAAACTTTTTTCCCCCTTTTTTTAATGATCTAGAAAATAAGAACAGAATTTTGAGATTAAAGGTACAGTATGTAAGAATTACTGACACCTAGGGATGGGCGATATGGACTAAAAAATGTATCACGATAATTTCTCTTATTTATCACGGTCACGATAAGTGATGATAAAAACTATCAGCAAAATATTTTGTTATAAATCTGTCACTAAATTCTGTCTTGAAAGCCCTACAAAATACTGGAAACCACTATATCAATTAAGTTCAAGTAGTGCACCTGTATTGCAAAACTGTAGTGACACCAATCAAACAAGTCTTAAATATGAGAGACCAAATGCCACATTTATTCAAAAGATGCAAACAGCTAAACTAACTTGGCTTACAACCTGATAAACTGTCATCTCACGATAAAAACGATAAATTCAAATTGTTATTGTGGGGGGTTTCTTTGATGATATATCGCACACGATAAAATATCGCCCATCCCTACTGACACCTAGTGGTAAAGATAGATATTGCAAGAAAAGATGTTTTCTTTCAAATAACTTCATATTCTAAGCACTGTAGTGAATGTATGGTGACTGTTGGTGGCCAGAATTCTCCCAGACATAAAGATGTTTTTATCTGCGAGTGGGTCCAGTGGTCTCAGGTGTAGCTATGACTGGACTGAGTAACTATTTAAATGCATTACTGATCCGAAACAGTCTCTAACCCCCATTAAACAAATCTGGTACAGCAGTTCTAAAGTTCAGATGGTTCTTCACACAAATTCTTTTGTCCATTCAGGGGCACCCTAGTAAAAATAGTGGAACAAATATGGCAGCCTCCATATGTGCACCACCCAGCATGTACCCACCATTGACCTTTGATTTTTTACATACTGTACCTTTAAAGCCAGAATTTTCACTCTTTTTACAGAATTTGGATTTTTTTCAGAAATTGTCAAATAGTCTCACGCACATCCCAGAAGATATATGAACTGGGCGCTGAATTATTTATTTTTTTGTAGAAATTGAAAAAACAAAACTACCTGAAATTTCCTTTAAACAAATTCTTGAAAGTCGATCATAATTGTGAAATTGAAGTTGTAACTGCCTTTTTTTTTGGTCCAGAAATTGAAAAACCAGAATCGCCCTAAGTTCTGGGGGGGTCGTCTGACCTTTAAAGTCTGACCTTTTTTTCAGAATTTGGATTTTTTATTTTTTTATTTTTTTTTAGAAATATATGTATAAAAAGTATCCCAACAATTTTTTTAATGTTCTGGGGAAAAAAGGTCAGCATTCTGAGATAAAGTCAGAATTCACAAGTTTTCATTTTTTTTCTAAAAAAAAAAAAAAGAAGAAAAAAAAAGTCAGAATTTTGACTTTTTTCTCAGAATTCTGTGTTTTTCATTTGTGTCCCTAACAGGCTTCTGTAGCACTGCACTAAGTCTGCATTATGTCTTCACATTTCTCATACAGTTGGTACGGAAAGTATTCAGACCCCTTTAAACTTTTCACTTTTTGTTTCATTGCAGCCATTTGCCAAAATCAAAAAGTTAATTCTAATTCTCATTGATGTACACTGAGCACCCCATCTTGACAGAAAAAAAACTAAAAACGTAGAAATTTTTGCAAATTCATTAAAAAAGAAAAACTGAAATATCACATGGTCATAAGTATTCAGACCCTTTGCTCAGTACTGAGTAGAAATACCCTTTTGAGCGACTACAGCCATGAATCTTCCTGGGAATGATGCAACAAGTGTTTCACACCTGGATTTGGGGATCGTCTGCCATTCTTCCTTGCAAATCATCTCCAGTTCTGTCAGGTTGGATGATGAATGTTGGTGGACAGCCATTTTCAGGTCTCTCCAGAGATGCTCAGTTGGGTTTAAGTCAGAGTTCTGGCTGGGCCGGTCCAGAATGGTCACAGAGTTGTTGTGAAGCCGCTCCTTTGTTATTTCAGCTGTGTGCTGAATCATTGTCTTATTGGAAGGCAAATCTTCGGCCCAGACTGAGGTCCTCAGCACTCTGGAAGAGCTTTTCTTCCAGGATCTCTCTTTAATTGGTCACATTCATCTTTCCTTCAATTGCAACCAGTCGTCCTGTCCCTGCAGCTGAAAAACTCCCCCATACCATGATGCTGCCACCACCGTGCTTCACTGTTGGGATGGTATTGGGCAGGTGATGAGCAGTGCCTGGTTTTCTCCACACATACCGCTTAGAATTAACTCCAAAAAGTTCAATCTTGGTCTCATCAGACCAGAGAATCTTATTTCTCTCAGTCTGGGAGTCCTTCATGTGTTTTTGGCAAACTCTATGCAGACTTTCATATGTCTGCACTGAGGAGAGGCTTCCATCGGGCCACTCTGCCATAAAGCCCCGACTGGTGGAGGCTGCAGTGATACTGACTTTGTGGAACTTTCTCCATCTCCCTACTGCATCTCTGGAGCTCAGCCACAGTGATCTTTGGCTTCTTCTTTACTCTCTCACCAAGGCTCTTCTCCCACCATTGCTCAGTTTGGCTGGACGGCCGGGTCTAGGAAGAGTTCTGGTCGTCCCAAACTTCTTCCATGTAAGGACTATGGAGGCCACCGTGCTCTTAGGAACCTTTAGTGCTGCAGAAACTCTTTTGTAACCTTGTCCAGATCTGTGTCTCGCCACAATTCTGTCTCTGAGCTCCTTGGACAGTTCCTTCCACCTCATGATCCTCATTTGCTCTGACATGCACTGTGAGCTGGAAGCTCTTATATAGACAGGTGTGTGCATTTCCTAATCACGTCCAATCAGTTTAATTAAACACAGCTGGACTCCAATGAAGGAGCAGAACCATCTCAAGGAGGATCAGAAGGAACGGACAGAATATGAGTTAAATATGAGTCACTGCAAAGGCTCTGAATACTTATGACCATGTCATATTTCAGTTTTTCTTTTTAATAAATTTGCAAAAATTTCTACATTTATAGTGTTTTCTGTCAAGATGGTGTGCTGAGTGTACATTAATGAGAATTAGAATTAACTTTTTTGATTTTGGCAAATGGCTGCAATGAAACAAAAAGTGAAAAGTTTAAAGGGGTCTGAATACTTTCCGTACCAACTGTATATGTGTACTGACGAGTATTCCTAACTGGTCATGTGGTTTCAGTCATTTCTTTGTCAAACCTGCATCTAAACCTCCATAACATGAAGAAATCCCGGCCTCACTGACCCGCTGGATCGCAGCTTGTCGGCGTTATCTGAGAAATTGGCTGTTTCGCTCCATCACATCAGCTGTAAACTGTAAGCTGATTATCCAGATTATCACACGAATCTAATTCAGAATGAAAGTAGAGCTGAAATGAAAATTGCAGGCTGCTCTTCAGATTGAAAGTCGTTTTTTTTATCACAAGGTTGCTGGTTTGATCACCAGTTTCCCAGAATCCAGCACGGCACACTTAACATTTCTGCTTGCTTTCATTTTTCCTCCTTCTGAAGCAGATGAATGAATGAATCCTGGTCAGAGATCTTTTCCTTTTATGAATCCCAGGATATTTTCATTTATCTGGAATGAAACAGATGATAAATCTGATATCAGATCAATAAATGTGTAATGTAGATTAGGGCTGAAAGATATATCGTTATCGTATCTATATCGAGATATGAACATTCAAGATATTAATATCGAGAAAGCAAATATCTAAAAGATATAGATTTCCCCTGCGTTTGTCCTGCATGTAAAGCTCTGGAAGTCACAAACACAACTGCACTTTCCACCAAAGTGCTTGGTTTTCAACGAACCCGTGGTCATATCGTATCGTATCGTATCGATATTGAGATGTCTGGCATGAATATCGAGACATGAAATTTTGTCCATATCGTTCAGCCCTAATGTAGATGATGAGTATGATGGTGAAGCTGCAGTTTGTAGACTCGGAGCTGTTTCACACTCATGAAGATCTGTGAGGAGGGAGCGAGGGTCAAATCAGCTTTAATTGCTGCATCGTGATATTATCCTAGGCAAAATATCGTGACAGTATCGTATCGTGAGGTACCTGATACCAGTATCAGAATGCTTTAAAAAATGAGTAAAAGTACACACACATAGTATCGTCCCAGTGCGGTATCGGTTCATCCCTGGTTAAACTGGAGTCTGAGAACCGGATATTTCAGCTGTAGTCGGTGGATGTAGCTGCTGTAGCCTGTCGTCGTGGTAACAGCTCTTCTGGATGTGAGTGTGATGGTGGTGTTAACGCTGTGAACCGTTTGTTTTCAGACAACCTGAGCGAAGCTCTGGAGAAGCTGAAGCTGGCCTCCACGGACAGCAGCACGGACAGCATGGAGGGCTGTCTGGACTGCCTGCTGAAGGCGCTCGCCAGCAACAGTGAGTACCCAGAATCCCGCTGGTCATGCTTCACTGTGGCTCGGGTGTGGACCGCTCATATAAGGAAAGGCAGGGTTCCCACGTGTCCTGGAAAACCTGGAAAATTGTGTTTTCCAGTCACGGAAAACACATGGAAAACAAGAAAATCAGTAAATTGTCCTGGAAAATTACTTTTCCTCCCTCTGCTTGGTCTCTGCTACGTCTCTGCTACGTCTGTGCTTGGTTTCTGCTACGTCTCTGCTATGTCTCTGCTTGGTTTCTGCTACGTCTCTGCTTGGTTTCTGTTACGTCTCTGCTTGGTTTCTGCTACATCTCTGCTTGGTTTCTGTTACGTCTCTGCTTGGTTTCTGCTACATCTCTGCTTGATCTCTGCTACGTCTCTGCTAAGTCTCTGCTTGATCTCTGCTACGTCTCTGCTAAGTCTCTGCTTGGTCTCTGCTTGGTTTCTGCTACGTCTCTGCTTGGTTTCTGTTACGTCTCTGCTTGGTTTCTGCTACATCTCTGCTTGATCTCTGCTACGTCTCTGCTAAGTCTCTGCTTGATCTCTGCTACGTCTCTGCTAAGTCTCTGCTTGGTCTCTGCTTGGTTTCTGCTACGTCTCTGCTACGTCTGTGCTTGGTTTCTGCTAAGTCTCTGCTTGGTCTCTGCTTGGTTTCTGCTACGTCTCTGCTTGGTTTCTGTTACGTCTCTGCTTGGTTTCTGCTACATCTCTGCTATGTCTCTGCTACGTCTCTGCTTGATCTCTGCTACGTCTCTGCTAAGTCTCTGCTTGGTCTCTGCTACGTCTCTGCTTGGTCTCTGCTTGGTTCTCTGCTACGTCTCTGCTTGGTTTCTGCTACGTCTCTGTTTGGTTTCTGCTACGTCTCTGCTTGGTTTCTGTTACGTCTCTGCTTGGTTTCTGCTTGTTCTCTGCTACGTCTCTGCTTGGTTTCTGCTACGTCTCTGCTTGGTTTCTGCTACGTCTCTGCTTGGTTTCTGCTACGTCTCTGCTTGGTCTCTGCTATGTCTCTGCTTGTTCTCTGCTTGTTCTCTGCTACGTCTCTGCTTGGTTTCTGCTACGTCTCTGCTTGGTTTCTGCTACGTCTCTGCTTGGTTTCTGCTACGTCTCTGCTTGGTTTCTGCTACGTCTCTGCTTGGTTTCTGCTACGTCTCTGTTTGGTTTCTGCTACGTCTCTGCTTGGTTTCTGTTACGTCCCTGCTTGGTTTCTGCTACGTCTCTGCTTGGTTTCTGCTACGTCTCTGTTTGGTTTCTGCTACGTCTCTGCTTGGTTTCTGCTACGTCTCTGCTTGGTTTCTGCTACGTCTCTGCTATGTCTCTGCTACGTCTGTGCTTGGTTTCTGCTACGTCTCTGCTTGGTTTCTGCTACGTCTCTGCTTGGTTTCTGCTACGTCTCTGTTTGGTTTCTGCTACGTCTCTGCTTGGTTTCTGTTACGTCCCTGCTTGGTTTCTGCTACGTCTCTGCTATGTCTCTGCTACGTCTCTGCTTGGTTTCTGCTACGTCTCTGCTTGGTTTCTGCTACGTCTCTGCTTGGTTTCTGCTACGTCTCTGCTTGGTTTCTGTTACGTCTCTGCTTGGTTTCTGTTACGTCTCTGCTTGGTTTCTGCTACGTCTCTGCTATGTCTCTGCTACGTCTGTGCTTGGTTTCTGCTACGTCTCTGCTTGGTTTCTGCTACGTCTCTGTTTGGTTTCTGCTACGTCTCTGTTTGGTTTCTGCTACGTCTCTGTTTGGTTTCTGCTACGTCTGCTGCTTGGTTTCTGCTACGTCTCTGCTTGGTTTCTGCTACGTCTCTGTTTGGTTTCTGCTACGTCTCTGCTTGGTTTCTGCTACGTCTCTGCTTGGTTTCTGCTACGTCTCTGCTTGGTTTTCTGCTACGTCTCTGCTTGGTTTCTGTTACGTCCCTGCTTGGTTTCTGCTACGTCTCTGCTATGTCTCTGCTACGTCTCTGCTTGGTTTCTGCTACGTCTCTGCTTGGTTTCTGCTACGTCTCTGCTTGGTTTCTGCTACGTCTCTGCTTGGTTTCTGCTACGTCTCTGCTTGGTTTCTGCTACGTCTCTGTTTGGTTTCTGCTACGTCTCTGCTTGGTTTCTGCTACGTCTCTGCTATGTCTCTGCTACGTCTGTGCTTGGTTTCTGCTACGTCTCTGCTACGTCTCTGCTACGTCTCTGCTTGGTTTCTGTTACGTCTCTGCTCGGTTTCTGTTACGTCCCTGCTTGGTTTCTGCTACGTCTCTGCTATGTCTCTGCAAAGTCTCTGCTTGGTTTCTGTTTCGTCCCTGCATGGTTTCTGCTACGTCTCTGCTATGTCTCTGCTTGGTCTCTGCTACGACTCTGCTATGTCTCTGCTACGTCTCTGCTTGGTTTCTGCTACGTCTCTGCTATGTCTCTGCTACGTCTGTGCTTGGTTTCTGCTACGTCTCTGCTACGTCTCTGCTTGGTTTCTGTTACGTCTCTGCTCGGTTTCTGTTACGTCCCTGCTTGGTTTCTGCTACGTCTCTGCTATGTCTCTGCTACGTCTCTGCTTGGTTTCTGTTACGTCCCTGCATGGTTTCTGCTACGTCTCTGCTATGTCTCTGCTACGTCTCTGCTTTGTCTCTGCTTTGTCTCTGCTTTGTCTCTGCTTGTTCTCTGCTTGTTCTCTGCTTGGTTTCTGCTACGTCTCTGCTTGGTTTCTGCTACGTCTCTGCTTGGTTTCTGTTACGTCCCTGCTTGGTTTCTGCTACGTCTCTGCTATGTCTCTGCTACGTCTCTGCTTGGTTTCTGCTACGTCTCTGCTATGTCTCTGCTTTGTCTCTGCTACGTCTCCGCTTGGTCTCTGCTACATCTCTACTATGTCTCTGCTATGTCGCTGCTACCTCCCTTCTTGGTTTCTGCTACGTCTCTGCTGTGTCTGCTTGGTCTCTGCTACGTCACTACATCAACGCTGCTTCGTTGCCGCTTTGTCTCTTCTTTGTCTCTTCTTTGTCTCTGCTTCGTCTCTGCTTTGTCTCTGCTTTGTCTCTGCTTTGTCTCTTCTTTGTCTCTGCTTTGTCTCTGCTTTGTCTCTGCTTTGTCCCTGCTTTGTCGCTGTTTCATTGCTGCTTCGTTGCTGTACAAAATATAATTTACAATTGTTAGGGATGCACGATAATTATCGAGTCGATAACAGGAAATTATGACGTCATTCAGATAAGTCCGATATCATGAGGACATACCTTGATAACTAATGTCCCATAAAGTTGGAATTTTTAAGATCGGACATGCAGAAGTTGAAAATCCCACTTTATGCTTTTCACGCTGAGATTTTGCGATTGGGGAAATAAAGCTTCACAGGGGAGACGCCAAACTGCTTCCAAACCTCTTTCCCAATCTTATTTTAGACTCAAACTACCTCATACATCTTTGATTTGGTATAGTTAGGTATGTATGTGTGTTATCGGTATCGGCCCTTAGGAGTTGAAATTTATTGGTATCGGTTTTAAAAAAATAGTTATCGTGCATCCCTAACAATTGTAGAACACTTCTCCAACAGCTTGGGGTGGAAGTTTTTAGTTTATGTTGTGATAACTTGAGTCGAACTGCAGCAGATGGAAAAGTCCTGGAAATGTCCTGGAAAATAACTTCAAGAAAAGAGTGGGGACCCAGAGAAGGTGAATGAGCTGCGTTTTCAGCTGGTATCGGGTACGACTCCAGATGTTCAGCAGAGGCAGCCACACCCCGCTTGCCTTCCTAACCTTTGATGATGACGGATTATTGACCTGTGTTTGGGTGCAATATTTCAGTTAGAGCTTGGCAGAAAAAAGCTTTTAAACTTAACATCTCGGCTGCAGTTGAGCTGATTTCCATCCATCTGTAATGAAATGCACGAGCTTGCTTTGTCTTGGTTGTTAAAGCGCACAGTCAGCGTTCATTCCCAGGTCACATGACTCGGTGTGAGGGAAGCCAGCTTCAGCTGTGGCCATCCTTGCACCAGCAGACTGCCCCCCCCCCCCTGCTGGGAAGCTCTCAGTCTCTGTCACTGTTCTAGCAGAGAGGAAAACGAGTTTCCAGTGTCCTGCTGGTTTCTGTTATTCCCACCTGACAGCTCCAGTGTGTTTCTGGTATCAGACGTGACGCGGTGAACTGGATCGTTGTTCATTTCTCGCTGTGGAAGAAGATTTTCCACAGATCCAAAGTTTGCCAGTAGTGTTTTTTTTTGCACCTGTTTTTACCTGCTTCAAACCCTGAGCTACAGTTTTAGTGTATTGCTGGATGTTTTCACTATATTTACGAAGTGGCGTTAGCATTAAGAGCTAAAAAGCTGCAAGAGTCCACAGGTGAATGCTTTACGATCTTTATACACCAACTTCTTGGCGTATAATTTTTTCCAACCCCTATTTTTCTAAGTATTGGAAACACTTTACAAAACTGCTATTTGCAATGACTGCTTATTTTTTTCTGCTTTAATATCGCAATCAATATCGGTTATCGGCCACATGAGTTTTAAGATATCGGCATATCGGATATCGGCAAAAATTCCAATGTCATGCATCTCTAGTTTGCAGACCGTAGCAACATAACTCCTTTCTGCTCTGTTTTCCAGACACTGAGACCAGCATGAAGATCCAGGAGATGAGCATCCTCCCCCTGCTTCCTAACCTGCTGACCCCCCAGTCTTCCTGCACCCCCAAAGTAGCCAACATCATCGCTGAGGTGGCAAAAAATGGTGAGCTGTCTTTCTGCCTCATCTTTTTATTTCCCGTCTTCTCACCTGAACAGGCCATTTTCATGGAAACGGTGAATCCACCTTCGATTCTAATTGAATCATTCAAGACTGGAACAATGGCGGTCGTCTGTCTCTGACTGTCGGAGCTGTTATGTAATTACAGGCTCATTTTCTCTCCGCCTCCATGTTCCATAATTCCTCCGTGTGAGAGCAGGAAAAGCTTTTAAATTAGGAAAGAGCAGATGTGAAAGAACTTGAGGCGAGAAAAGGTTTCTATAATGAATGGGTTCTCAGCTCCGACGCTAATGATCACTCGCCAGCAGTTTGCCGAGCCTGGCAACAACCCGCTGGCATTTATGTGTCACTGCTTCCGGACACGTCTGCAGTCAGCCAAGCCGCTGCTGTTCTCAACACGGATCCCTCTGTTTCTGGTTTAAAGCTGCTCAGTGCAACGTTTTCACTTCAGATGTGAAGTTGCTGCTGATTTTAGGTCACATGGATGACAGCTGATGATGCTGGAAGCTCTTCCATGGTCCTCTGTTACGTCCTGGTGATGGGAATGTGGCTTTTTAAAGCAGAGGTGCAACTATGCTGCAATTTTCATAGAGTTTTGTTGCGGCCTCGTGTTTCCATGGTAAAAGAATTGTGTTGTGTTCTGGCCTCGTGTTTCCATGGTAACATAATTGTGTTGCGTTCTGGCCTCGTGTTTCCATGGTAATAGAATTTTGTTGCGTTCTGGCCTCGTGTTTCCATGGTAATAGAATTTTGTTGCGTTCTGGCCTCGTGTTTCCATGGTAACATAATTGTGTTGCGTTCTGGCCTCGTGTTTCCATGGTAAAAGAATTTTGTTGCGTTCTGGCCTTGTGTTTCCATGGTAACATAATTGTGTTGCGTTCTGGCCTCGTGTTTCCATGGTAATAGAATTTTTGTTGTGTTCTGGCCTCGTGTTTCCATGGTAACATAATTGTGTTGCGTTCTGGCCTCGTGTTTCCATGGTAATAGAATTTTGTTGTGTTCTGGCCTCGTGTTTCCATGGTAACATGATCGTGTTGCGTTCTGGCCTCGTGTTTCCATGGTAATAGAATTTTGTTGTGTTCTGGCCTCGTGTTTCCATGGTAACATAATTGTGTTGCGTTCTGGCCTCGTGTTTCCATGGTAATAGAATTTTGTTGTGTTGTGGCCTCGTGTTTCCATGGTAACATAATTGTGTTGCGTTTGGCTCGTGTTTCCATGGTAATAGAATTTTGTTGTGTTCTGGCCTCGTGTTTCCATGGTAACATAATTGTGTTGCGTTCTGGCCTCGTGTTTCCATGGTAACATAATTGTGTTGTGTTCTGGCCTCGTGTTTCCATGGTAACATAATCGTGTTGCGTTCTGGCCTCTGGTTTCCACAGCAACAGTTTTCTGTGTTCTGGGCTTTTGTTTCCACTGTAACAGAGTTTGCTATGTTTTTGCCTCGCGTTTCCACTGCGACAATTTCGTGTTTTCTGGCCCCGCGTTTCCATGGTAACAGAATTTTGTGGTGTTCTGGTCTCTGGTTTCCATGGTAACAGTATTTTGTTGCATTCTGGCATTTTGTTTCCATGTTAACAGAGTTCTGTTTCGTTCTGGCCTCGCGTTTCCAGGGCAACAATTTTGCTGTGTTCTGGCCTCGCGTTTCTATGGTAACAGAGTTTTGTTGTGTTCTAGCCTTTCGTTTCCATGGTAGCAGAGTTACCTTCGATTGCATTTTTACATTGAAACGAGGCCTGAGTGGAGAAACTGCGGGTCAAACTGTGGCTGATGCTGTAAATGAGCAGGCAGGTTCTTGGATGACTGTGAAAGCTGCAGCTGGCGCTGACCTGTTATCTGATGCTTCCTCCTCTCCAGAGTTCATGCGGACCCCCTGCGTGGATGCGGGCCTCATTCCTCCTCTAATCCAGCTGCTACACTCCACCGACCAGGAGGTGCTCCTGCAGACTGGTCGAGCTCTGGGCAACATCTGTTACGACAGCCGTAAGTAGGAGTTTGCTCTGCTCGGAAACGCTGAATCAGATGCTTCGTCATCACCGTCACAGAGCTGATAAAATGAACGTGGATGGGGAATGTTTCAGCTGTCCTCGGTGCATACGTTGCTGTATTAGTTCAGAATGTAAATGTGTCATGTTTACACTGTTCAGCACATCCCAGCCCAACGACACACAAACCCAAACCAGGAGAGTTAAAGTTCATCTGATTGTGTTTGACGGCTGCTGTGAGTGTGAGGCCTGAGCTGAGGGACCAGCAGCAGAGATTAAGCCCGATTCCACCGCCAGCGTCACAGGTTTAATCACAGCTGTCAGCTCTGCCGGAGAGTTTGCCGTCTCGCTGGAAAGCGGCTGTCTCAGGAATCTGCTGGGATGTGACATTTGTCAGAGTGGGAGGGGGAGGAGGTCTCAGTGGGCCGGCATGCTCTTATGATTCAGAGACCAGAGAAGAATCTGCTGGTCTGCCTTTAGGACACGAACACGTGATGTCTGAGACATAAACGATAAACGAGAGTTCAGTATCACCGACATGAAGCGTGACAGATCACACAGCAGGGATTTTCTTATTCCAGGTCAGCTTTACTCACTGACCGCCTCTGTTCCACAGAAAGTGTTTTCCCTCTGACACATACTTATATTTTAGCATAATCGTCACACTTAAATGTTTCAGATCATCACATAAATGTTGATATTAGACAAAGATGACCTGATTAGAAAAAAATGATTTGTTTTATTAATTAAATCTTTTTGGTTCAGGTTTGAATTTGGTAGTTTAAACAGCCTAAACAATGTTGAGGGGGGGACAGTTTTCACTGCTGCACCAGTAAACCTGAAGCAGAGCCGCTGTTTGGGGGGGGTGTTTGGGGGGACGTTTTCACCGCTGCACCATTAAACCTGAAGCAGATCAGCTTTTCGCGGGGGGACCGTTTTCACTGCTGCACCAGTAAACCTGCAGCAGAGTAGCTGTTTGAGAGGGGGGACCATTTTCACTGCTGCACCAGTAAACCTGCAGCAGAGCGGCTGTTTGAGAGGGGGGACCGTTTTCACTGCTGCACCAGTAAACCTGCAGCAGAGCGGCTGTTTGAGAGGGGGGACTGTTTTCACTGCTGCACCAGTAAACCTGCAGCAGAGCGGCTGTTTTAGAGGGGGCCGTTTTCACTGCTGCACCAGTAAACCTGCAGCAGAGTAGCTGTTTGAGGGGGGGACCGTTTCCACTGCTGCACCAGTAAACCTGCAGCAGAGCGGCTGTTTGAGGGGGACGATTAAAGGAACAAGAAAACGAGAGAGGGGGGGGGGGGGGGGGCGGTTTTCACTGCTGCACCAGTAAACCTGCAGCAGAGCGGCTGTTTGGAGGGGGACGGTTTTCACTGCTGCACCAGTAAACCTGCAGCAGAACGGCTGTTTGAGGGGGAGACGGTTTTCACTGCTGCACCAGTAAACCTGCAGCAGAACGGCTGTTTGAGGGGGAGACGGTTTTCACTGCTGCACCAGTAAACCTGCAGCAGAGCGGCTGTTTGAGGGGGGACCGTTTTCACTGCTGCACCAGTAAACATTGAACATGGTGACATATCTGTTGTCAGCAGATGTTTGGCTTTGAAAGGTCGGTGGTGATGCACTGATTCAGGGCGGTGCTTCAAATACCGGACGTTAATAAGGTTTTTCGTATAAATCTTATTACGATAAAGTAGATTATTGGTGTCTAACCTACTGCAGCGATTCTCCTCTCAGCCAGGGAACTCTGGTTAACACCCAGTCAGGGGTGGATAAAAAAAAACATGGCTTAATCCGGCACAGCCAGTAAGAATACCTCGGTGTAAAACGTTTTTGGTCAGAGTACTCAGCACTAGAGGCTGAAAGGCCTGAGCTGTCTCAGAAAATGGACGTTTCCATCCTCCTTCTTGTAATTCAGGCTAACGTTTGTTTGCAGTACTTCAGCGATGTTTAGGCAGGTTTAACACATCCCTGGAGATGAGCCAGTGAAATCCCTCCTGGATCAGGCAGGTCTGTGACTGATGGGAAGTCCAACACTGCCTTCATACCCTGAATCAGCCATGCCTCTGAGGTGCAGCTGAGGAGCTTCATGCCGCCACAATGAAGGAAATTAGTGGGAGCTGTGATACTGACTCATGATGTGCTGCCAGACGAAGCCTCCCACAGAGGCTGCCATCATCTCTGTGTGTTTATTCTTCCTCTAAAGAAACAAATGAATGTCGAGGAACTGCACTTCATCTCAGGACTGAGCACGAGAAACAGGACCAGCTTTCAAACACTCAACAATGCCAAACATGTCTGCGTCCTCCAGCCTTGTTTCTTTTATTAGGCTTCTGATTTTGCTTTTGATTGAGATTTCTTGGCTACGGCAGCTTTTTCTGTTGCTACATGCACTGTTCCCGGGATTTACAGCTGGTCCGTGGGGGTGAGCGCAGGGGCGCGGCGCGCCCTGCGCATAGGGGCCCGGCCAATAATAATAAGTGTGAAGTAAAATACTCTGCGCGCGGTGGGGCGTGCGGGGGCCGCGCCGGCGCGCGGGGGCGCCGTGCCGCAGAGGTACGCGCGCGCGCTAGATTTTTATCCTCGCCCCGACGACAGCGAGTAAATAAAAATAAGAGAGAGAGAGAGAGAAGGGAGGAGACAAGGGAGGTGTAGAATAAAATATGGGTGACATAAAAAAAAAGCCAGCGGGGAGTTTATAAACTGGTGAGCTACCTGAACATGACAGCATCTCCATATCCACAAGGATAAGAGAAAAAAAAAAAGATGAAGAAGGAGGGGGAAAAAAAACAATGGGGGGAGAAAAGGGGGAGAGGGAGCTCCTCATTATTATGGGCAATCAACAAAGAGGTGGTCGGGGGGGGCTGCGCGGCGGCGCAGTGAAGGGGTGGAGGCGCTCGCCGGGGGGGGGCAGGAAGGCGGTGGCGCTGCGCTGCGCTCACGTCGGGCGGGGGAAGGGTTAGAGTGAAAAAAATCAAATAAACAGCATGATCTTAAATAGATTTAGAAAGTAACCTGTTATGACACAGTCCATGTGCCATAATTGAACCCAGCTCATTTAAGGCTTCGGATTGGTATAATTCCTGCAGTTTATTGCTTTCAACTTGTTTTATTCAGCACTTTTTTATACCGTGGCATGCAAAGGTTTTGGCACATCTGGCTAAACTTCCATGTTAATGTTAGCATTTCAGCAAGCAGAAGGTTAAATTACCACCATCAAATGACTTAAGCTTGATGTTCTACCACAACCTGACTGTCTCCTCACCTGGACATCACTGAAAATCTGTGGATAGGCTTCAGAAGAGCAGAGCATGCAAGACCGTTAAGGAATCTCACAGAACTGGAAGAATGGAGGGTCTTGTCCCGGTGGGACGTGCCTGGAACGCCTCACCAGGGAGGCGTTCAGGAGGCATCCTCACCAGATGTAGTCTTAATTGTTTTGTGATTTTTATATAAAGACTTCAGATTTTTAAGCCATATTTTGTCATTTTAGTTTTCTCAAAAGCAATGTGAAAATACCGTCTTGTCGTTCTCATGAGTTGAGTGTATCGTCACACCCCTCGTCGCTCATTTCCGTGATATTGCACGTTTATAATGAATTGTATTTTTAATGTTCCGTTATTCGGATTATCCGGATTTCAGAGGGCCCTACAGATGCCCGTGCCATCCGGATGACCGAGCTCCTCACCCTATCTCTAAATCCCGGGATTCACTGTGCGATATTTTCAATCGTTGCTCGCAGCTCCAACTCAAATTGTGTGAATCAGTCGCAGAGTTTAAAAGTTCACAGCTTGCGATGTTTGTCCTCATACTGTACGAGCCGACGGCCGGATGCGATCCGACTTTTCACACTGTACGTCCTCAAAGACAGGTCGGGGCTGTAGTACTACATCTTACTTTCGCGAAGCACACATAAGCGCATTCACGAAACTACGGAAGCCTCGGCGTTCAGAGCCTATTCTGCCGATAATACAAGCGTAGAAGACGAAATTTGCTGTTTACATTGTGCTAAGAGCGACAGAGCTGCAGACAAACCTGGACAAACACAAGAGGGTCCAAGAGGGGTTGATATTGATTTAAAACAAAGAAAGAAAAAAAAAGAGAACGCGTGATCTCGTCTGCCGCGGCTTCTGTAGTTTCATGAATGTACATCGGCGTGCTCGCAGGAGATGTGATGTAGTTCTATTTAGGCTCTAAAAATCTACTAAATGATGTCGTTTGCAGTAAATTCTGGACGCTACCCACTCAGGACACTTGGATTACATTGGACGAGCAGTATGGAGGAATATTGACAAGTTTTTGTGGACTTTTATGGACCTTTTTGGCTCGGACCCCGGCAAACTCCATTATATGAAAGTTGGGGGGGAAACGAGAAGCCTTCCTGATCGCCGGCTGCATTTGAGATATTAAAAAAGTGCTGCAGAGTCTTGCTCACCATGAGGGGAAGTGGAAGATAAAGTTACATCATTTTGAGGGTGAACTATTCCTTTAATGCTTGTAAATGATCATATTCATCATAATTAAGAATGAAAAACTGGATTTTAACCTCCCTACGTCACGCCTGATGGTGTGTAATTGTGAAAAAAAGTGTTTCCATTAGACTTATGCGTGAAACTGTTTTTACTGAAACGTCCGGATTTACGCTTCATGAAAGCGTAAAAACGATATTGCGATATTTCAGTTTTTTAGAAATATAGGTGTTTCCATTAGCAATTTTAGTTGCGTTATTTAGATTTTGCACAATTCCAGGTGTAATGGAAACCCAGCTTTTGTTTGCATATATTCTAATGAAGTGACGTGACGTTCCTGTCGCAGGTGAACATTCTTGACTTTTCTAATAAAAACAATGTGTTTGCAAACCTGATGAAAATCTGTTTCCTGTTCTCTCAATAGGCTACCGACTACCTGCTGTCTGAAAGACGCTGCACATTCAAGTATTTGATTTATCACAAACCATATTGTCATTGCACGTCTCAACAGTGTTATCGCATTTCACGAGTTTTGATATCGTGCTGCCTGAGAAGGTTCTCATGTTTTTGCTTGAGGCCTTTTTCCCCTTTCTGTCATATCAAAAAGGTAAAGGATGAAAATGAAAATTCTGCCCGTTGGAGGTCATTTCATCTTCTAGTTGCTGAATCGTCAAGAGTAACAGGAATTTGCGCCAGGGTGCCCAAACTTTTGCATGCTCCTATAGTTTCATTGATTTGTGTGGTACCTACTGCTTGTTTAAGATTACTTTTATCTATCTTTTTCAGGTTATTTTGCTTTTTTCCCCTTTGTTTTGTGGTTGATTTGTGTCCTGGCCTCTTTGTTTTGCAGATGAGGGCAGGAGTGCAGTTGACCTGGCAGGAGGGGCTCAAATAGTAGCTGAACACATTAAATCCCTCTACCAAAATACTGAGCCGGAAAATGAGAAGCTCTTGACTGTCTTTTGTGGCATGCTGATGAACTATAGCAATGATAATGGTAATGACCATCTTCCCCCAAGAACCATTAACTCATGTCGACTAATCAGCGGATGTTCTCTCTCTCTTTGCACACATTGACATTAGGGTTGCTTCCTGGTTTTAGACTGATCTGTCTCCTCTTCTTTCTGTCACATTCATGTGCTTTTCCAACTTTGCATCTGAGGTAATCTGACAGTTAATATTTGCTTCCATCCTGGCAGCACTTTCCTCCCGCTTTGCCCCTGTGAGTTTGCAAATCCCCTTGGAGACTCAGTTGGTAGATTATCATTAGTAACAACTGTACTGCTTGTTTGGAGCTTTTTAGTACCGCAGCTTAAGGGAATTGTAGTCTGGTGGTTGGTAGCCTTTGTGTCAGCTCAAATATCCCTTTCATGCACCCAGCAGCTTGAATCTTTATTTTCTTTTCTGGCTGCACCAAGAGATTGTTAGTTTATAACACTGGTGCTCAGATTCACCATCTAAATGATTTTGGTTTTCCATTGACTTTTTTTTTTTTGCACTTCCAACAATACTTCAGCCCCAAACCTGAAATTTTGAACTGTACAGGAAATTTAATGAGTGATTCTTGCATTCTCTGGACTACTTAATGTAATCAAAAATGCATTGATCTTTGCATTACCTTCTACAGCATCTTCCAGAAAGGTTGAGGATTTAAGAGTATTGGTGAAATTAGTAAATGATGACGTTATGTCAAAAAAATTGGAATGGTAATTTGGTATAGATGTGCAGGGTTTCCTCCAGGTTTTTTTTAAACAGTGGGGGAGGTCTGCCCAAGTGGAGGAGGGGTGACGATGACGACACAGATTTTGAAATTATGACTACTTCACACTGAATGTTTGTCTAAATACTTTTATTTACAAGTCTAATGCCACAGTTTGCAGCCTGGCTGAGAGCACTTACTTTTCCTAGTTTTTTTGAAAAAGAGCTCTAAGGCTCTGTTGTAAGGAAATAACCTGGTACAGCAGCCTGACTTACGCCATGTTTGAGATACATGGCAAGTCAGTCTGGGTTCCCTCCATCGGGAAGTGATTTCCACTTCCCAAACATTGACCGGACCAATCGCAGCGTACAGTAAACTAAATGTTCTTTCACGTCGTTCTCAAAACTTTCCAATACAACCAGAAAGTGTCACTAGACTTGGTGCTAGTGGTTTTATTAAAAGGAAGTTATCGGAGGGTCCGAAAACTCACTAAATTTTAACAACAAAGACGCCGAGTTGTGCCGTGTGCGTCAGCATAATTGGGTGTACCAGAAACTCGGTACTAACAAAGTTCTGCTTCCGGTGGATTCTGTTGTGTTTGGCGGACTGGGCATCGAAAATAGGAATCGAAATTTAAAAATGTGAACAACTCCAGGAGAATCCGGGGTTAGTCCCGGTTCCCATCGATTCTCGCCCAACCCTAATCAAATATAAACTAGTTTTGGTACCTTTCTTTCACCCTCTCTCCCTCCACGACACACTGTCGTCTCTCCACTAGTTTTCGTCTTTCCCGCCCCACAACCAGCTGACAGACAGGCAAGTGGGGACTGCGGTGTTGGTTTTTCAAAATAAGGGTATTTGAAGGCAGCATAGTGTCACATTTTATGAAAAACACGTTTTGTGCTAAAAACACATTTCATACGATAATTTACATTAATACAAACATAAAACAAGGTTAAAAAAAATCAACATTCTGAAGGTGTGGCATTTTTTATTTTGCTGTGGCGGTGCACCACGATCAGTTCCATGTAGAGGAAACCCTCGATGTGGTATCCATGAACTCACTGGCTGCCATTCACATCTGTAAACGCCAATTCAAATCCGAATGTCAACTGCCGTCAGCTGACAAATGTCTATAAACGTTAATTGCGGGGAGCTGCAGGACACTCTAGCGGAGCTTGTCAGAGAAAAACAAGTGTTGACCGTCTTTATTTCTGTAATTTTTACCTGATCCAATGGATGGCAGTGTCAGACAAGTTAAAAAAAAAAAAAAAACGTGGTCAACCAGGAAGTCGTGTTGTGGTCAAACTTTGGGTCAAAATGACTTGATTCTCTCAGGGGGAGAGAGAAAATAGTGAAGCGCTCTTAATCAAATCAGTTTAGGCGGCAGACGTTAGAGGAAAGTTTTTATAAAAACTAATCGGCGACAAATAATGACACGATCAATCAAAGACACGATCAATAGATTGAACTGCAGCGGGAATGTGCGCCAGCTGAAAGTAGGCCAAGCAGGGAGCCAAGTGAAGTGTAGCACATGCGAAGCAGAAGTGGATGGATAGAAGGAAGGAGGGAGGTATAGAAAGACAGACGTTTCTGTCAAACATTATGTTGTGAAACAAACTTGTGGCTTATATAGCTGGCAAATAATTATGTTGCCACCAAAGCTGTTTTCTCAGTGTTGTATTTGTTGTTTCATAGAAGTAAACAGCTGTTCAGATGTTGGAGGCATCACTAAAGTAAAAAATATTGGCATCAAAGTCACTTTTCCACTTGAAGTGTATTGCTGCAGAAAAAGCTTGATTTCTCAGCTTTTTGGTCAAAAGCCGGCATTTTTGCTGCAACTACCCCATGTTCTACTGCAGATTACTAAAGACCGGAAAAAGCTAGATATAAAACGTTTTTTTTCTGATGAAAGAATAGATTCTAAGCTTTCCCCTGGTAGATTCGGTGTTTGCATAGGCATGGTACACAGTGGCACTTATAAAATCAGTGAAAATGCATAATAATCCTGGCAATATGGAGCTCTGCCCTGAAAATGTCTGGCAGTCAATGAGTTAAAGGCAGAGCTCTCAGGAGAGGGTTTTCACAACAAATGAAACTTAAAAATGTTCCTTATACAAAAATTGAAAGGAATTTGAAGTTTTTGTGCTACAGTGCAGAAAATCGTTGAACCATTTAGAATATGGACAAAATTCAGTTTGCAAAGGAAAAGTGTTCAAGCCGAAGTTGGAAGCCAGTCGCCTCAGATCCCTCAGAGGGAATCAAGAGCCATCATTCATCCAGCGTTTGTCAAACAAGCAGAAAAGGAGCCTCTTATCCAGAGGCACCGTCAGCTTCTTTGGGCTCGTAGCCATCTGGAACGGACCATCAGAATTGTCAGCATCTCACACTTTTTGAGAGAAACCAGTGTCATGTGCTGTGGATTAAAGATCTCAAGGAACATCCTTGTCAGCCGGTCCGAAAGCCAGGCTCTCTGATTGAATTTTAGAGGAACACGCATACCTTGATGTCCATGTCCAATGGACATCATTTGACAATGATGTCCATCATTGTCAAACATCATTTGACAATGATGTCCATTCATTTGTCTCATTAAGACATACAATATGATTGTGTCCTGGTTCTACTGGAGGTTTTCCTTTTTGGCCCTGGGTCTGATAGAAGGGATTTTTTCCTCTCCACTGTTTCAACTTGCAGTTCAAGATGGAGTATTGAATCAAGGAGAAGATCTGTTGGTTTCTTTAGCTAGGTGCTTATTTTTTTTATGAATTTCTTTATTTGGATACAATTATCATAAATTGGACCAATGTCGATCATGTAATGATTTTTCTTTAAATGGATAATAATTGAACTACAGTGAATTGGATCGAACTGGGCTATTTATTAAAGTATCTTGAGATGGCTAAGGGTCGTGTAGTCCCTGTGTGACTGGTGTCTGAGTTTGGTCCACTTGCTGGAAGTAAGTTGGATCTGTTTCCAGTAAGGGTTTTACTCCTCTAAGGCTGCCCGTTGTTGCCGATTCTATCAACAACTTTTATGGACAAAATTTCTCGGTGCAGCTGAGATGTTGAGAGGATCTGATTTGGTAGACTCAGGGTGGGGCCTCTGCATTTGCAGATGATATGGTTCTGTTAACGAAATCAGTCTGCGATTTTCAACACTCTCACTGGAACATTTCGCAGCTGAGTGCAGAGTCTCAGGGTTATGTTCCTGAGTGAAGAAAGAACAGAGCAGGGGATCAACAGGTGAATCAGTGTGACATCTGCAGGGACCGAGAGAACGCCCCTGGAAAGAACCGTGACTGTTTCTTAGCTTGCCATGGAACACCTCGGGATTTCCCTGAATGAGCTGACGGAAGTACCCAAAAGAAAGGGAAGTCTGGGCAACTCTGCTTAAGCTCCAGAAGATGGATGGAAGGTGCTGCACAAGTGAAGCTAAACTGAATGCAGAGCTGCGTTCTGCCCACATTAACAAAGGCTTGACTAATAAGATGGTATGACTTCTGAGTGGGTCTGCCAAACAGAGTTATGCTGAATGTTTAAAGAAAAAAATGTGACAACAATGGCCCCTAAATACTGCACCCCTTTAAGCCTCATTTATTGTCAATTTATGTGCGTGAAGGTACATTCATTTCAAATGTTGTCAAACGGTGTCAAACATCACTGCCCATATTCTCCCATGTGCCCTTTACCTTGGCATGGTTGTTGGGCAATAGATCCATTAGAGGGCAGTGCAGAGCTCAGAGTTACTTCCGAGTTCTTACTTGAGTTTTGATGGGAAATATGATGATAGCAGAGGGACACATTGTAATGCACATTCTCAGACAGACATAAAAAGAGACGGCACAGTAGATCTGTGTTTTCCTTTCTCACATTCACTGATTGCATGTCAGTTGTACTGTGCAACAGTGCCTCCCGTGTTTTACGGTGGTACTCCTCCACTTGCCATGTCTGGTTACTCATTTGCAAGCTATGAAAATGGACTGAAATACGCACTTAAAACACAAAAGGCGGAGAATAGAATCTTTCCACATGCAAATTTATATTAAACATGGAGTGTAAATGAGGCTTTAAGTATATTTGCAGGGATATTGGGGAAAAGTGGGGTTAGGGTTATAAGTGTCCCTTAATCAAAACGTTAACCTGTATTGAAAATGCAAGGACAAAAAATGAAGAAAATCCCAAAGATTCAATCACTTTTTTTCCTATTTTCCCTGCTAGTCCAGCTGTTTCTGGTTTGGGGTTGTAGCATAATTCAAATTAACTCAAATTAACTCTGCACTCTTTGAAATTAAGTATTTTACTACAAAAGGTGAATAAATTACCTTAAGATGAAATTTCCCTCAGCCTTTTACATCTTAGACTCTTTATGCCAAACTGGAACAAACATGTTTTGAATCCTACTTTGTATTAGTTAAACTGCTTCGCGTAGTAACTATAACCCCTTTTTTTTTCTAAGAATATATGGTAGACAAACATGCCAGGTGGTAAGTCTAACTTTGGGTTCATCCTGTCAATTTCTTTGACAGATTTTTGACAAGAGAGCAAAAGTTTTAGCCCCCTGGCATCCCGCCTGGGACCCCCTGGAATGCCAAAATGTTAGGTCTGAAGTTCAGCTCTGCATAGTTCATATGTGTTGTTTAAGCCTGGGATACACTCTGGGATATTTTCAATCGTTGCTCGTTGCCCCAAGTCAAATTGTGCGAATCATTTGCAGAGCTCAAAAGTACACAGCTTGTGATGTCTGTCCTGACAGACTGTACGAACCAACACTCAAATGCGATCTGACTACTCACACTCTACATCCTCAAAGACAGGTCGGGGTCTTGAAAAATCCCGACATACAACGCAATAAATAGAGCTAGTAGTAGAAGAAGAAGAAGACAATAACAACAGCAGCAGCAACAGTATACCATCACCAAAAAACCGAGCTGTCTTGGCGATTTGCGTTCTTTCTTTGTAACGAATTCGCCAAAAAGAAAAGGCAACGATGTGTGTGGACGAGGTATTTGCTGACCAGACATGGGCTGTACGGTCTGTCGGTTCTACAATGAGAACTAGCAGAGGCAGAAGGAGAAGAAGACAACAGCAGCAACAGTATGCTATCATCAAAAAACGTGCTCTCTTGGCGATTTGCGCTCTTCTTTATGAAGAATTCTCGTGTGTGGATGAGGAATTGGCTGAACAGACGAGGGCTGTACAGTCTGTCGGTTCTACAACGAGAACTGCATCCAAATGACACGCCGGGTCGCCATGCTGCCTCTGGATTACTTCTGGGTTTTTTTCGCACATGTGAAATGTGAAAATCTCCAAGGAAAGAATTCTCAGTGTGGTCATGGTTCCGCTTCAACATACGATTCACTCACGAGCGACGACCAAAATATCAAACAGTTTTGATTTTCTTGTGACATATGATATTTGATCGGGAGCTCGTCGTGAGGTGCCGATTGGCTCTCGTGACCCCCCTCTACACTGCGCGATGCACGACACTAAAGTTGGCCCAATCCCCAAAATTGTCGCACGACTGGAAATTTTGTCTCAAAAACGCCCAAAAATCGCAAAGTGTATGCCAGGCTTTAGTGTATCCTTACAGTTGTGTCTGTGTGATGATGATGACAAGGCTGTTGACAGCACGGTTCCCACGCGTCCTGGAAAACCTGGAAAATGATTGAACATTTTTCCAGTCATGGAAAACACATAGAAAAGGAGAAAAATAGTGAAAAGCTTGAGTTGTCTTGGAAAATGATTTTTCCTCCCTTTGCTTCGTCTCAGCTTCGTTGCTGCTTCGTCTCGGCTTCATCTCTTCTTCATTGACGCTTTTGGTCTCAGCTTCGTCGCCGCTTCGTCGCCACTTTGTCTCGGCTTTGTCTCTTCATCGTTGACGCTTTGTCTCAGCCCCGTCTACGCTTTGTCGCCGCTTCGTCGCCACTTTGTCTCGGCTTTGTCTCTTCATCGTTGACGCTTTGTCTCAGCCCCGTCTACGCTTTGTCGCCGCTTCGTCGCTACTTTGTCGCCACTTTGTCGCCACTTTGTCGCCACTTTGTCGCCACTTTGTCGCCACTTTGTCGCCACCTTGTATCAGCTTCGTCTCTTCTTTGTTGATGCTTTGTCACCACTTCGTCACCAGTTTGTCTCAGCTTCATCTCGGCTTCGTCTCTTCTTCGTTGGCGCTTTGGCTCAGCTTCGTCGCCACTTTGCATCAGCTTCGTCTCTTCTTCGTTTACGCTTTGTCTCAGCTTCGTCACCTCTTTATCGTCTCTTTGTTGCCACTTTGTCTCAGCTTTGTCTCAGCTTCGTCTCGGCTTCGTCTCTTCTTCGTTGGCGCTTTGTCTCAGCTTTGTCGCCACTTTGTATCAGCTTCGTCTCTTCTTCGTTTACGCTTTGTCATAGCTTCGTCACCAGTTTGTCTCAGCTTTGTCTTGGCTTCGTCTCTTCCTCATTGGCGCTTTGTCTCAGCTTCGTCGCCGCTTCGTCGCCTCTTTATCGTCTCTTTGTTGCCACTTTGTCTCAGCTTTGTCTTGGCTCCATCGCCGCTTTGTCGCCACTTCGTCGCTGTAAAAAATATAAGCTACAATTGTAGATCACGTCTCCAAAAGCTTGGGGTGGAATTTATTAGTCTATGTTGTGATAACTTGACACGTACCGTAGCAGCTGGAAAAGTCCTGAAAATGTCCTGGAAAAGTCCTGGAAAATAACTTCAAGAAAAGAGTGGGAATCCTGTGACAGTTACAGATGACACTCAGAGCTCCTTCCTGTCTGGTGGTACTGGGTGATGGTTGGATCTGCTTGTCATGGTGATGGGAGGTTTTTGGGTGCAGTAACTGAACAGGTGAGTTGGTGTCCTCCTTGCTGCTTATAACTAACTACCAGGGGTGTAAAACACAAGTTACATAGTTGCCACTGTCACTGATTCTGCCACAGTTTGATTCTCATTTGATTCGGTTTGGACCAAATGATTAATATGAGACTATATCACATGTTCATAATCATCTGTATCATAATAGCCAAGGTACAACAGTCATTTTGGAGCAATAGATCATTGCTGCATCGTCACACCCTTCTAGCTACTGATGAGTCAGCTCCTTGCTGACACCAAATCAAGACCACAGTCTCTGAAGTCTCTCTCTGAAAGATGGTTTATGTTGTGAATTGGCACAACAAAAATGAATTGAACTAATGTAAGATGATCTAAATAACAGGCTGCTTGTGTTTTGAACAACCCAGAGGTTTTCAGCTCATTTGTAAAGGAAGCCATGTGTCAGCAGGCGGTCGCTCCAATCCACCTTCCCTGATTTGGAGGTCTGAGGCTTATTAACACTTTTCTGAGTTTCGGTTTTGCTGGTTTTATGTAGGGAAATGCAGACATATAATTTTCACTTTTACAATGCCTTCCAGAGTAAGCGGTTATTTGCATCCACCTGAAGTTGGAAGTTTCTCCTTCTTTCTGCTTGACTACACTCCCCATGATTCTCCTTTATCAAATGGAAATGAATTAAAATGGTTTCTTTTTGCTTTTGATGTGCTTCTAACAACTTCACTACTATCAATAATTTTTCTTTTTTACAGTCTGGGAAGTCTGGCGGGTTCATTTTTACTTGGCTGATCTAACTTTGAATATTAAAGCTTACTAAGTTTGTTTTAGATTATTTTCCCTTATTTATGTCCCTAAGAAGGATGGGATTACAGTGTAGGTGTAAAACTGAGAGAAAATCTGACATGTGGACAGTCTTCCAGAGGTTTTTCTTTGTCTGTCTGTTTCTGCCTTTTTCCTCATTTCTAGCCCACTTCATGTACCTGACTGAATAATTCACCCATAAAAACAGCTCCGAACTCAAGGTATTAACCAGAGGTGTAGGCACATAACAGAGAACTTGGCAAACAACCAGTTCTCCCAGTTACTTCCTCAGTCTACCAGCAAAGATCAGACAGTCAGACAGATAGCTAGAATATCTCAGCAGCACAAAGCTGAAACTGAACATGTGGAAGACAGAAGAGTCAGGACTAAAACCGTCTACAGCACCAGAACCTGAGAGATGGATCTGGACCTTCAGCTGATCCATCTACTGTTGGCTGAAGCCTCATCGGAAATGGTTGCCATGGAGACGTGGTCGTCTAGGAACCGTTTTTAAGGAGGAAACAGGCCGAGGCATGTCACGTGACCTGAGAACCGGACTGAAGATCAGTGGAAACAGATAATGGAGGGAAGGATCCTCCCTAGAACCTAGACCTCAGCAGGTCTGATAGAGGGACGGATCCTCCCCAGAACCTGGATCTCAGCAGGTCTGATGGAGGGACGGATCCTCCCCAGAACCTGGACCTCAGCAGGTCTGATGGAGGGACGGATCCTCCCCAGAACCCGGACCTAAGCAGGTCTGATGGAGGGACGGATCCTCCCCAGAACCCGGACCTCAGCAGGTCTGATGGAGGGACGGATCCTCCCCAGAACCCGGACCTCAGCAGGTCTGATGGAGGGACGGATCCTCCCCAGAACCTGGACCTCAGCAGGTCTGATGGAGGGACGGATCCTCCCCAGAACCCGGACCTAAGCAGGTCTGATGGAGGGACGGATCCTCCCCAGAACCCGGACCTCAGCAGGTCTGATGGAGGGACGGATCCTCCCCAGAACCCGGACCTAAGCAGGTCTGATGGAGGGACGGATCCTCCCTAGAACCTGGACCTCAGCAGGTCTGATTGAGGAACGGATCCTCCCAAGAACCCGGACCTAAGCAGGTCTGATGGAGGGACGGATCCTCCCTAGAACCCGGACCTAAGCAGGTCTGATGGAGGGACGGATCCTCCCTAGAACCTGGACCTAAGCAGGTCTGATGGAGGGACGGATCCTCCCTAGAACCCGGACCTAAGCAGGTCTGATGGAGGGACGGATCCTCCCCAGAACCCGGACCTAAGCAGGTCTGATGGAGGGACGGATCCTCCCCTAGAACCCGGACCTAAGCAGGTCTGATGGAGGGACGGATCCTCCCCAGAACCTGGACCTCAGCAGGTCTGATGGAGGGACGGATCCTCCCTAGAACCCGGACCTCAGCAGGTCTGATGGAGGGACGGATCCTCCCCAGAACCTGGACCTCAGCAGGTCTGATGGAGGGACGGATCCTCCCCAGAACCCGGACCTAAGCAGGTCTGATGGAGGGACGGATCCTCCCCAGAACCTGGACCTAAGCAGGTCTGATGGAGGGACGGATCCTCCCTAGAACCTGGACCTCAGCAGGTCTGATGGAGGGACGGATCCTCCCCAGAACCTGGACCTAAGCAGGTCTGATGGAGGGACGGATCCTCCCCAGAACCCGGACCTCAGCAGGTCTGATTGAGGGACGGATCCTCCCCAGAACCCGGACCTCAGCAGGTCTGATGGAGGGACGGATCCTCCCCAGAACCCGGACCTCAGCAGGTCTGATGGAGGGACGGATCCTCCCCAGAACCTGGACCTCAGCAGGTCTGATAGAGGGACGGATCCTCCCCAGAACCCGGACCTCAGCAGGTCTGATAGAGGGACGGATCCTCCCCAGAACCCGGACCTCAGCAGGTCTGATTGAGGAACGGATCCTCCCTAGAACCCGGACCTCAGCAGGTCTGATGGAGGGACGGATCCTCCCTAGAACCCGGACCTAAGCAGGTCTGATGGAGGGACGGATCCTCCCCAGAACCCGGACCTAAGCAGGTCTGATGGAGGGACAGATCCTCCCCAGAACCTGGACCTCAGCAGGTCTGATGGAGGGACGGATCCTCCCCAGAACCCGGACCTCAGCAGGTCTGATGGAGGGACGGATCCTCCCCAGAACCCGGACCTCAGCAGGTCTGATGGAGGGACGGATCCTCCCCAGAACCCGGACCTAAGCAGGTCTGATAGAGGGACGGATTGTCCCCAGAACCGGGACCTCAGCAGGTCTGATGGAGGGACGGATCCTCCCCAGAACCCGGACCTCAGCAGGTCTGATGGAGGGACGGATCCTCCCCAGAACCTGGACCTCAGCAGGTCTGATGGAGGGACGGATCCTCCCCAGAACCCGGACCTCAGCAGGTCTGATGGAGGGACGGATCCTCCCCAGAACCTGGACCTCAGCAGGTCTGATGGAGGGACGGATCCTCCCCAGAACCTGGACCTCAGCAGGTCTGATGGAGGGACGGATCCTCCCCAGAACCCGAAACTCAGCAGGTCTGACAGAGATACAGATCCTCCCCAGAACCCGGACCTAAGCAGGTCTGATAGAGGGACGGATCCTCAGAACCCGGACTTAAAAGGGATGAAAGAGGGGAAGGATCCCCCCAGAAAATCAGGACCTAAGAAGGTGGGATGGAGGGACGGATCCTCAGAGAACCTGGACCTCAGTAGTGTGGGATAATCTGGACAGAAAGTGAAACAGAAGGCAGAAACATCTAAAGAACTTAGGAGAGTCCTTCCAGGATCCCGGAGACCTGGTCCTGAAGACCACTTACAAGCAGACACTGATTTCCTGGGATTGTCTGGGATTGATATTTCTCAGTTTCAGCCTGACAGACTTTACTTACCTCTCATTAAATTTCTGGCTGTGTTTCTTCTCTTCCTGACAGTATAAAGGAGTTAGTGATCTCGCCTCCAGACTTTCCTGCATCACAACAGTCTAACATTTAAAGGGAGGCAGGAATTATTTTAACAGCGTCACATTCTGGCGAGACATGCAGAGACGGTGAAAACGTCCTGCATTAGACTGGTTTTCTAGGCTAAACTCAAACTCGTCTGAGCATTAAAGTGCAGGGTGATGCTGAAAACAATGATCAGATGACTGCTGCCATGTTGCCACCTTCCCTCTTCCTCTTGCTTTTCTCTTCATCCTCAGACATGCTGTGTTGAGACCAGCACATCCACCGCCTGTCAGCATGTGTGTGTTCCATGTTTTTACAGATTCCTTACAAGCCCAGCTGATCAACATGGGCGTGATTCCCACTCTGGTGAAGCTGCTGGGCATCCATTCCCACAACACAGCCCTGACAGAAATGTGTCTAATTGCCTTTGGGAACTTGGCTGAGCTGGGTAAGTATCATGGTGTGGGCTTTCCATCTCATTTTGGTTCCTATCATGTACCTTCAGAGCAGATTCCTGAGTTTTCCTTCATGAAAACAGTGTGATTTTAGAGTTATTTTTCATTTTGACACAGTATTAACACATTTGGCCTAAAACCACACAAAAAAACATACAATCTGAGTATAAAAAAAAGTCAGATTTTTCATTGTGAAAAGCACAAACTTGTTTTAAAACTATTTTTATAACTTAGAATGCAAATATATGTTGTTAGTTTTAATGTAACAAAAAACACTTTACTGCAGCAAAGTCTAAGCCCCCCCCCCCCCCCCCCCCCCCGACTATTTACAAAACAATCAATAATCACCAAAAGATGGAGACAAAAATTAATTGCTCCAATCCAAAAAGACGCTTCCTGTCCATCACAAGACAGAGAGGACATTACAGTTCTGATATTTCCAGGGTGTGTTAGTCCTCCTGTCCACCAGGAGGCAGCCTGAAATCTGCTTTTGGTGAATTTCTAGTTACTTTCACCACCTCCCTTCTTCCTTAGCAACCAAATGCATCATGTTGTCACATAAATTTTTTTTTTCTTTTTTGATATGGTGCATTTTTCTGCCAACAGTAAAGAGATTTTTAGTAGTAGGGCTGGGCGATATGGAAAAAATATATCACGATATATTTAATTTAGATAACGATATACGATATATACCGGTATTTTTACCCCAATTTGTCTAAAAGTTTCATTTCATATCAAACATACCATATCTATATTTTAAAATGCTTTATCGATCTATTTTATTAATGAAATCTCACGAGATATCGTTTTGTTACAAAATCTAATGAGATTTCACGAAATCCCAAGAGATTTCATCGTTCTGTTATAAAATCTTGTGCCGTTTCATGAAATCTCATGAAATTTTGTAACAAAACAATGATATCTCGCGAGATTTAATTAGTAAAATAGATCGATACCGCATTTTTACATATAGATATGGTATCAGCATATGAAAATATCTCAATATTTCAGTGTATCAATATTTTTTCCCACCCTTATTAAATAATCAGGTAACCCCTTTGTTGTCAGTTCAAGTGCAACAGATATAACGATATGTGTAAATATCATATCTCTCTCATGTAAATATATCAGTATATCGCACAGCCCTAGTTAGTAGGGATGCAAGATATTGGAATTTTGGCCGATGTCCGATATGCTGATATTTTAAAACTCATGTGGCCGATAACTGATATCGATACCGATATCAAAGCTGACAAAAAATAGCAGTCATTGCAAATAGCAGTTTGCAATCTGTTTCCGACACTTTGAAAAAAGGGGTGAGAAAAAATATTGATACACTGAAATATCACGTTAATTTCATATGCCAGTATCAAATCGATGTTTAAAAAGGCGGTATCAATCTATTTTACTTTGAAAAATTCACGATGTTTCTTCGTTATGTTATAAAAAACTCACGATATTTTGGGAATTCTCACGCGATTTCGTTACAGAACGATAAAATATTGCGAGATTTCTTTAGTAAAATAGATTGATACTGCACTTTTAAATGTCAATATGATATCAGCATATGAAAATATTGCGATATTTCAGTGTATCGATATATTTTCCCATCCCTTGTCTTTAGAAATTTTTAAGTCTATAAAAAAGGAAGTTTTTGCAGAAGAAGCAGAAGAAGTCTTTTTTTTTTTTTTTTTTCTTGTAGACTTTAGAAACAGCAGGCTGATCGGTTAAATATCGGTGCGGCGGCTGATGTCCGATACTCAGTTTTAATGCCAATATAGGCCGATACCGATAGGGGGCTGATTATATCATGCATCCCTAGTTGTTAGGTTTTTGTGACGCTTTTTTTCTTGCTTACGAGCACTTTCCATAGAATACACCGTTTTTACCGGTTTTTTTCCTTCATCAAACGCGCATTAAAGACGTATGCAATATCAGTTGAAAAACTAGGTTGTACATTTCATAACTCCAGTTATATTTGGTCTATCGACACCATTTAAAAACTTGTTTATAGTGTGAGGTTGGCCCTATCAACAGAAGCTGGAATGGAGTATTTACGTTGCTGCGTTTAGCTGCTATATCATCTTAAATTGGACATGCGATCTGGACACACCGTGTATCCAACGGTCCCAGATGGTTAAAGAGACAGTGGCCAGTTTTTAAGGCGTCAGATACAGACGTCAGCTGTCACATTTCTTTTAGGTTGTTTTTATGTATGCTGTATTTTCGAAACTACTGAAGGTAACATAGTTATTTGATTGTACCATAAAAGGGAATTATGTGTCTAAGAATGCCATGAAACCCCATCTTTATGGTTTGATTACCTTTTGGGCCTAAAATACACCCTTCTTGATCTGGATCTAAACCAGGATTGGATTACCTGATCTAATCCAAATCTGTAAGCCATATTTTCTTTTGAAAAACTCATTTTCAGGATTGAATCCTATCCGAGCAGATTACTTTGAAAATCAGGCCCTGGAGCCTGTAATAAATCCTGAAACTGAGTCTGAATTGAAAGTGAAAGTTTAAAGGTGGCGATCAGTTTGGCCAGCAGCTTTCTGACGCCGTCGTTCCACACGTTGTGTTTTCAGAGTCCAGCAAGGAGCAGTTTGCTTCTACCAACATCGCAGAGGAGCTGGTTCGTCTGTTCCAGAAGCAGACGGAGCACGAGAAGAAGGAAATGATCTTTGAAGTTCTGGCTCCGCTGGCTGAAAACGGTAACGCTGCTTCAGGTTTTCTCCTCTGCAGTCATGAAATGTATGAAATCTGTGTTTAGTCGATGGCTCTGTTGGAGCCAAGACAACATACGCTGATGCTCATATATGCAAGACGTGATACTCAGCTGACGGGTTGAGGGACGTAGATGGGACAACCATGACCAGGTGTCCTTCATGACCATCTGTTAGAATAAATAGTTTTATCTCTTTGAAAGTTAAATTAGTTACAGTTGTGTGAAAAAGTGTTTCCTCCTTCTTGATTTCTTACTTTTTTTTGCATGTTTTTCACACTTATATGTTTCACATCATCAAACAAATTTAAATATCAGACAAAGATAACACAAGTAAACACAAAATGCAGTTTTTAAATAAAGATTTTTGTTAGCAAGGGGGAAAACATCCAAACCTCCATGTCCCTGTGTGAAAACGTGATCTTCCCCTAAACCTAATAACTGGTTGTTCCACCTTAGCAGCAACAACTGCATCAAGCGTTTGTGATAACTGGCAGTGAGTCTTCTACAGCGCTGTGGAGGAATTTTGTTCCACTCATCTTTGCAGAATTGTTGTAATTCAGCCACATTGGAGGCTTTTCCAGCATGAACCGCCTTTTTAAGGTCATGCCACAGCATCTCAATGGGATTCAGGTGGGGACTTTGACTAGGCCACTCCAAAGTCTTCATGTTGTTGTTCTTAAGCCATTCAGAGGTGGACTTGCTGGTGTGTTCTGGATCATTGTTCTGCTGCAGAACCCAAGTGGGCTTCAGCTTGAGGTCACCAACAGATGGCCGGACGTTCTCCTTCAGGATTTTTGGTAGAAGCAGAATTCATGGTTCCATTTACCACAGCAAGTCTTCCAGGTCCTGAAGCAGCAAAACAGCCCCAGACCATCACACCACCACCACCATATTTTACTGTTGCTATGATGTTCCTTTTCTGAAATGCCGTGTTACTTTTACGCCAGATGTAATGGGACCTCCACCTTCCAGAAAGTTCCACTTTTGTCTCGTCAGTCCACAGAGTATTTTCCCAAAAGTCTTGGGGATCATCAAGATGCTTTCTGGCTAAACTGAGACGAGCCTTTATGTTCTTTTTGCTCAGCAGTGGTTTTGGTCTTGGAACTCTGCCATGCAGCCATTTTTGCCCCCCAGTCTCTTTCTGATGGGGGAGTCATGAACACTGACCTTCATTGAGGCAAGTGAGGCCTGCAGTTCTTGGATGTTGTTCTGGGGTCTTTTGTGACCTCTTGGATGAGTCGTCGCTGTGCTCTTGGGGTAATTTTGGTCGGCCAGCCACTCATGGGAAGGTTCACCACTGTTCCATGTTTTCACCATTTGTGGATAATGGTTCTCACTGTGGTTCTCTGGAGTCCCAAAGCTTTAGAAATGGCTTTGGAACCTTTTCCAGACTGATAGATCTCAATGACTTTGTTTCTCATCTGTTCCTGAATTTCTTTGGATGGCAGCATGATGTCTAGCTTTGGAGGATCTTTTGGTCTACTTCACTTTGTCAGGCAGGTCCTATTTAAGTGATTTCTGATGGAGAACAGGTGTGGCAGTGATCAGGCCCGGGTGTGGATAGAGAAATTGAACTCAGCTTTCCAAAGATGATAAACCACAGTTAATTTATGTTTTAACGGGGGGGGGGGGGATCACTTTTTCACACAGGGCAATGGAGGTTAAAAACTGCATTTTGTGTTTACTTGTGTTATCTTTGTCTAATATTTGAGTTTGTTTGATGATCTGAAACATTTAAGTGTGACAAACATGCAAAAAAGTAAGAAATCAGGAAGGAGGCGAACACTTTTTCACACAACTGAATGTGTTTCTGATCACATGTAACTGAGACGTCTGCGTATCCACGGATCAGGCCACGGGCTGAACACCTCCTGCAGGCGTGACTCGCGCTTCCCGCTCTAACTGCTCAGTCATGGCAGACGAGTCCGGCGTCGGCTTCGCTGCTCTTTTCCAGCATGTCAGTGTGTGTGTACTGAGGGAGCATCTTCCAGAGTTATCACCACAGCAGGCACACACTGCGCTTCCAGACCGACCGTCTCCACGACGACGTCCTACTTAACTCTGCTCCAGAGAACCCTCTCTCTCTCTCTCTCTCTCTCCCATTAGTCACTCTGCAGGCTGTTCATTAGGCTCAGAGAGGAAAACAACCTCACACCTCCTCTCTGAACAACAGTTAACCGCTGTCATGCTGAGACTGATGACATCAGCTGAACCATCGATGGTCCAACAGCACCCATCGTAACTGGATCAGCGATCGGATTTATAAAGACCATGTGGCATTTTCTTCTAACAAACACAGTGATACAGTCAGACTGTAATTCTTTAGTTTCAAACGTCGTCATACTGTCCGTCCATCTGCGTAGCCGTCTTATCCAGCAGAAATAGCCTGGTTTAATGTCTACACATATGATGTGGACTTTCAACACGGTTCAGTCTGGTTCTGTTCATCATTTTTCATTTGAACATCTGATTGATCAGGAAGAAAATTAAATCTGGATTGTGTTGTTTAACGTCCATCATGGCCGATAAGACAAGAGTCAAGGTCAGTGGAGATGCCGGTGTGATCTCAGAGAAGAGACAGGATGAAGATGATTAGGGCTGTCCCCGACCCGTCGATGAGTCGGCGTAATCGATTCAGTAAATACGTCAATTTATATAAACGTACATCCACGCATCAGAAAAACGGCAACAAAAGAAGTTGAATGCTCTTATTTTGAAGGGAAACCGGAAACAGCGTTGTCACGGTTAGCAGAGCAGCCAGAAACAACAGCAGAGATGGCGACGTGCCGAGAGAGTGAAACGGACCGCATGCACGATTCAGAATGCGATAGAACAGCATCAGCAGGTGCAAATAACCCACCACGTCCACGAGCACCTACTTCAAAGGTGTGGGATTATTTACCAAAGAACCACATACCATTAACATTAACACTTAACAAACATTAACGTGTTTGTGATGGTGGTTCGTCGCTCACCATCACAAACTTCTGATACTTCTCAATCACCAGCGGCTTCATCGCCAGGTTGAAAGCATCGTAATTCGCGTTAACAACAAGCATCATTTAAAGCTTCTTACCTCCGGATACGGATAATGATGATTAGAAAAGATAAAATAAACTGCAGATACCCGTGGCAGTTGATCTTTATTTCTAAAACAAATACTAAGATTCAAAAGAGAAAAAATGACAGATAATTACTTTATAAGTCAGAAAATTATAAGTCACTACACTTATATTTTAGCTAGCTGCATATACAGTGACGGGGACAATTTTATATTATATTATGCTAATTTGCATTGTGTCTTTTTTCAGGAAAAATAGGAAATTTCCCTAAAAGAAACACAGCACCACCATGCACCCCCAAGATGTCCGAAGAGCTGAGGGACAGCATCGTGAAAATAATAATAGTGACAACAATTGCAGTTGTGAAGGGAAAAAGCTTCTGTGAAACTCAGCTGAGTCTGCACAAGATTTTTAGTATTTACACAGTATTTAGTATTTAGCATGTTTGGTTTTGTTCTAGTTAAATTCATTGTTATATTAAAGTGTCCGTGTCTTTTGACCAATGTTGCAAATATTATGTACATTTTTCTAACATTATTATTAATATAGTCTATAGATGTTTCTGCTGTATATAGAGCACTTGACACATGTCGTTGCTCCGAGGGGTTCTAACAGGCATTGTACTTCTAGGAGCGGGCCGTCTCTTTGGATCATGTACCTGGAGCTTAATTAATGGCTTGATGACTTAAAAATCAGCTTTTCAAAGTGGTCTGATACAATTTTCCAAAACACAGACTGAGACTGTTTAATTTTGAGACAGTTGTGGCGCCTGTGGAAAGTTACAGGTTTCGTGCTCATAGTGGCCAAAAGTTACACGGTATAACTTTAATCAAGCAACAAAAAATCATTAGATTAATAATTTAATTTTAAAAATCGAATCGTTAGATGCATCGAAAAAAATAATCGAAATATGAATCGATTTTGAAAATAATCGTTTGGGGCAGCCCTAAAGATGATGCTGGATTAGGATGAACGAGGATGAGGCTGGATTAAGATGAAGATGATGCTGGATTAGGGGATGAGGACTATGCTGGATTAAGATGAAGATGATGCTGGATTAGGATGAGGACTATGCTGGATTAGGATGAAGATAATGCTGGATTAGGATGAAGATAATGCTGGATTAGGATGAAGATGATGCTGGACTAGGATGAAGACAATGCTGGATTAGGATGAAGACTATGCTGGATTATGATGAAGGTGATGCTGGATTAGGATGTAGATGATGGACTAGGATGAAGACGATGCTGGATTAGGATGAAGACTGCTAGATTAGATGAATAGGTGTGGCTGGGATGAAGACGATGCTGGATTAGGATGAAGACTGATGCTTGACTAGGATGAAGACGATTCTAGATTAGGATGAAGACGATGCTTGATTAGGATGAGGACTATGCTGGATTAGGATGAAGACTATTCTGGATTAGGATGAAGATAATACTGGATTAGGATGAAGTCAGTGCTGGATTAGGATGAAGATTATGCTGGATTAGGATGAGGATAATGCTGGATTAGGATGAAGACTATGCTAGATTAGGATGAAGACGATGCTGGATTAGGATGAAGACTATGCTGGATTAGGATGAAGATGACTCTTGATTAAGATGAAGACGATGCTGGATTAGGATGTAGATTATGCTAGACTAGGATGAAGACGATTCTAGATTAGGATGAAGACGATGCTGGATTAGGATGAAGACTATGCTGGACTAGGATGAAGACGATTCTAGATTAGGATGAAGGTGATGCTGGATTAGGATGAAGACTATGCTGGATTAGGATGAAGACAATGCTGGATTAAGATGAAAAAGATAATGCTGGATTAGGATGAAGATGAGTGCTGGATTAGGATGAAGATGATGCTGGACTAGAATGAAGACTATGCTGGATTAGGATGAAGACAATGCTGGATTAAGATGAAGACTATGCTAGACTAGGATGAAGACGATTCTAGATTAGGATGAAGATGATGCTGGATTAGGATGAGGACTGATGCTGGATTAGGATGAAGACAATGCTGGATTAAGATGAAGATAATGCTGGATTAGGATGAAGACGATGCTGGATTAGGATGAAGACAATGCTGGATTAGGATGAAGACGATGCTGGATTAGGATAAAGATTTATTTATTATTAGTCCCAGAAATGGAGGTTACATCTGTCTTGTTTATTATTAATTGAAAGCTAACTTAGTTATGAGTCGTCTGCCGTTTGTAATTATTGACTTCCTTAATAAGAAGAGGGGAAATCAGAAAAAAAATAGTAAATCGAATAAAAAAATGTGCAGATATTATTTTTGGCCGTATCGCTCTACACGAACAGCAGGAAAGGATGGGTGCTGCTCCGAATACTTACCTGAAACACAAACATGTCACACACCCAAACCTGGTGTATTCACAGGAAAATCCGCTTTTATGTGGCAGCAGCCGAGAAACAAACACACCGAGGGTCTTTGAATGCAACACGATGCTCAGCAGTTCAATATTAAAAAGGACAAAGCTTTCTGTTATCCAGCGAGTGGTCACAGCTCTAATCCCCGAGATGGAGGGAGGGGTTTAAAGCCGATCAGCGGTGAGTGTGGTTGACCCACCGGTCAGTCCTTCGGCTTAGAACCCCTTCTGACCGAGCAGCAGCCATGATGGGAAAATATGAGCTTAAAGACTGTGACTGGTGTCCAGACAGATGAACAGTGTGGACCGGACTGTTTTCTGTCTCGCTCCAACAGTAAACACAGATGACCTTTACGCTGCCTCCACCACCCGGACAAGGTTTTAAAGGTTGTGTTCAAATATTCCTCCAGCCTGTCCTGAAGTAACACTGAACATCCTTTCACTTCCTCCTCCTCCGTCACTTTTCCAACTCATCATTCCTGCAGTTCCTCGCAGGATCCTGTGTAGCTGCGTTTCCATTACACCTGGAATTGTGCAAAACCTAAATATCGCAGTTAAAAACTGCTAATGGAAACGCCTACATTAAAAAAAAACTCTCTAAAATATCGCTAAAACGTTTTTACGCTTTCATGAGGCGTAAATCCAGACGTTTAGATAAAGCAGTTTTTTGCACAAGTGTAATGGAAACATTTTTTTTTTTGCAATTACACGCCATCAAGCGTGACGTAGGGGGGTTAAAATGCAGTTATTCCTTCTTAACCCCCATCGCTCCGTAACAAAAACTTGCGTTCAGCTTCTTAAGGCCACAGACTGGCCAAAGTCAGTTAATGGCCTGTAAATATTATCTAAAAATGAAAAGTTGCCATTTTCTTTCATGGCTGTCATCACAGACTTCTGGTTTAACCATCAATACCAAAAAATGAATGAGTTTTAAAATTTTAACCCTTTAAATTCCACTTTGCATACATGGTGCTCCAACTTCCAATAATTGAAAATGGGGTTAAAATAAATATGATTAATGCTAAATAAAAATTTTGTGCAGGATTATCAGAGCCCTGGAGTATTTAAAAAAGGTATAAAAATGTTTTTTGATGCATCTTTACTTTTTGTGTGATAGTGTTTTTTTTTTTTTTTTATATAAGTTACGTTAAGCTTGTTAAGGGCACGGACTGGCCAGTGGCCTGTAAATATTATCCAAAAGTTAAAAGTTGCATTTTTTTTCATGGCTGTCATCACAGACTTCTGGCCTAACCATCAATACCAAAAAATCAATGAGTTTCAAAATTTTAACCCTTGAAGTTCCAGTTTGTACACACAATGTTCCCACTGCCGAAAACTAAAAAGTGGGTTAAAATAAATTTAAAAAAAAAACCTGGAGGGGGGAGGATATTATTATATGGTGAGCAGACCTAAACATAGATTATAGCAACCACAATTAAAAAGCTCAATAAGAAGTTGTATCAAGATAAAATGCAAAAAAATGTGGGAAAAATTCCAGTTTGAACTGGAACTAAATTCCCTGCAAAAGACTGAGCTAAATAATAAAAATGTGATCAGACTGATCACAATGCTTGCAAAAAAAGAAACAAACACCAAAATTACAAATGTGAGACCCTTTCACGCTCGGATAACCTCACATGAAAGAAGAAAAAGATTTCTTACTTCATTGGATGTTCAGCATGTTTGAGTGTTTGAAGGACTCTGATTGGCTGAAATAACATTGAAGTCTCTGGTTTTATCACTAAGATAAAAAGCGGGGCTCCTTCTGAGTAAATGGTCTGATGTCATGGAAAACAGTTCAAACTACATCATTGAAGTTTAGAGCAAGTGTGTGAGGAGAAAAATGTTCTCCTAAACATTTATTCTGGAATAACATTTGATTCTAGAAAGGTCCTTTTCAATGCAAGTCAATGTGGCACGGATTGGCTCTAAGGAGGAAATGAGGAGGATTTTAGTTAGAGACCTTAGAGAAAGAGTTACACCCCCCATCTTCTAGAATATCATGAGTCAGACCAGAATACACACCTGCACCAAGTTTATGCTGTTTGCATTAGTAGAAAAAAAGTAACAACATAAAAGGTAATTCAGTACCGCCTCAGAAAGCTTAAGGAGCTATGAGGGTTAATTATGATGAATATCATCATTTACAAGCATTAACTGTGAAATCAGAGTGATGGGGGAAGTTTTATCAGTCACATGTATGAAAAATCCCCAAATCTCCGTAACTCAGCAAGCTGAGTTCATTTAGGACATTATACAGATGCTTTAAGTTCTTCATGTATTGATGACTGGACACCAGCTGTTTATGTCGTTTCCACACATTTGTAACACCACGACTCAGTTATCTGGTTCCCACATGTTAATTATACATCACCAAGATTTAATAAAACGTGACCACAGATAACATGGTATGACTGCGCCTTCGTATCAGCGGCTGCATCACCACATCAGTCAGGAACTGGTGCCGATAAACGTGGAATAAAAGAAAAGAAAATGACATCCACACTCTAGAAGTTCATCCTGAGAGGTTTGTCATTCGTGTTATGTTTTGGGCGTCTGTCCTGGAAGTCCTGGAGTCTTGCAGGACGGGACATTGCCAGAATTATGGCTTATTCCATTCAATAGAAACATATCGCTACACCTACATGTACTTTTTCTAAATTTAACAAATATCGCTTTTATTTTCCAAAAAAGTGTAATGGAAACCCAGCTCGTGTTTGGAAGATGAAAATGTAGAACAGGAAAAAAATCAGCTGTCAATGAAATGAGTTGAAATTGACAAAATTAACAATAGATAAAAATTCTATAAAAATCATGACATGATTCTGAATTGTGATTCAACAGAAATAATAAAAACATAAAAAGATACAAATAAATATATGTATATATTAAATGGTATAGAATGAAAGGTAAATGTATAAGTATGTATATATACACAATATATAAATAATGATAATGATGTAATAATTACAAAATTAACTATATTTCTGTGTACAATAAGATAAATGTCTGAATTTCCTTTACAAATTTATGTATAAAATGTAAATATTAAAGTGTATAAATATGTATGTATGTATGTATATATATATGTATATATATATATATATATATATATATATATATATATATATATATGTATACATATATATATGTGTATAATAAGATATTTTACACAATATACACAATATTTCTAAATATAAGTATTAATATGAAACAGAAATGTGAAAATATCAAGTACAAATACGAATAAATATGTCAACAAATGTATGTATAACACAATAGATATGAATATGGATAAGTAAAAATGCAACAGAGGTAGACTAAATAAAAAATACAGTCATTTAAAATTATTTGTACCTTCCAGTTAAAGCAGGAAAAATATAATCTGTCAGTAAAATAAGATGAAATTGATAAAAGTAGTAATAAGTGGAAATTCTGTGAAAATCATGACTTTTATTTTGAATTGTGGTTCAACAGAAATATTAAAAACAAACATGCAAAAAATGAAACAAGTAAACAAGCATGATGGGACTCCGAAGCTAAAATGTTTTTGAGCAACACTTTGATTCAATCACAGCAATCAGGTGTTTCTGTAACGTCCAATCAGACGTCTGCACTTGTTAACAGGTATGTTGGTCCATGTTCATGGGACAGATGCTCTAATGTGTCTGGGACAATTTTGTTTGTTTTTTAAAATGATTATTTCCAACCACAATTCAAAAGCAATTTTTTATTTCACTAAATTATAATTTTTTAAATTTTTATTTATTATTAGTTTCTTTAGCTCCTTTGTTTTTGAATTCCTATTTTGAATTTAGCCTTTGGGTTAATTAGAGGGTATGAATGATTTCGAGTCCAGACTGTGGTGGTACTGGACATTAAAGCGTGGGTATGAACGTGGGAGCGTGCCGCGCCTCCGACGTCTCCCTGAGCATCCCGCTCTGCTTCTTCCCTGACAGACGTGATCAAGCTGCAGCTGGTGGAGGCGGGCCTGGTGGAGTGTCTGCTGGGGGTGGTGGCCCAGACGGTGGACGGAGAGCGGGAGGAGGACGTGGCCCAGCTCAAGACCGCCTCCGACCTCATGGTTCTCCTGCTTCTCGGAGGTAAGCGTGAGGAATTGGTCGCGTTTAGACGAGTCACGCTGCGGGTCGTGTAAAAACTCAGCAGATTCAGAGCAACCCGAGTCCACAGGCATCGCGTCACACCCATGTTTATCGTGGAGCAGAAATGAGAAATTCATTAGTTGGTGAAAAGGTTATGGTGCTGCTCAGACCCTGCAGCTCGTGACCGGACGGATCCTGCACATGGACGAGGATTTACAAACTGCATGTGTACAGCGTTGACACGACCTTGACTTAATGTAATCTTACAATACAACAATACAAAATAAGTAGTTCTGTCCAGTTAGACGTCAATCTGACTGATTAAAGGATAACTTTCTTTTATTTCAACCTGGAGTGCTTTTGAAAACAATATTACCACAGCTGAGCTGGAATAGTAGAAAAGTACACAAATACATGTGAAATAAGTAAAACAGTAAGACAAAGTTGTATATGAAAACAATATCAGTGCATATGAGTTATAAACATTTCAATTAGGGATGTAGCAATTACCGATAAAATGATTAGTAATTATCGTTTAAACCGTGACTGATTTCTGCACTTTGAAAACTCCCAGTGATGCTGCTATTGGCTGGAAAAGCAGCAGCAGTCCCAGTTTGCAATGTTTAATTCATGAAAACATGGTGGAAGGCAAAGAAGGCGCCCACGTGGACAGTCCTCTGGAGATTTTTCCCCCTTTAGAAAGGACAAAGTAGACGTCTAGACACATTTTGAATGTTTTTCATGATCCTGGGGGATGATTTCAATAATACCGTGATAATAATAACTGTCATCATTTTGTCACAATAACCGTGATATGAAATGTTCATATCATTACATCCCTAATTTCAATCAGTCATTCTAATCTCCAACAACTCGAGGAAAACCTGGACACACATGTTAACTTGTACTTTCTACTGTGTGTAAAGCTGAACCTGCAGACAAACATAGATATCAGTGGCAAGCAGCCACTTGTCTTCATGCTGGATCACTGCTCACGAGATTTGTGAGATTTCGTAACGGAGTGATGAAATCTTGCGAGATTTTGTTTTAAATATCGGCATGTAAAATATCTGGATATTTTATAGCATCACTGTTTAAAGAAAAAGTTCTATAAAACACGTCGACAAACCGTTATCTATTTAATATAAAACAATGACATCCAAATGAACAAAGCCCACTTGGTTATGGGCCGAACTTCACAAGTCGTTGCTGCAAACTTTAGCTGATAAGTACAAACAGCCGCGTTGCTGATGGACCGATGACATCCAGACATGAGCTGCTCCTGAGACGAGCTAGTCGCTGTTATTGATGTCAGATTCAGATACAATAAAGACAACACAAGAGTGATACAGAGACACATTAAGTAATAATCACCTCACTGACATAACCTCTCACTGGAGGATCATGTTTTACTGGGAGGCAGAGGGCGGCGTGGAACATGTTTTTAAGTAAAATGGCAGCGTTTCCAGCGTCGCCTGGGGAAAACTTTACGATTGGTCAATGAAACGCGACGGGAACGCCCAGGTCGCAACCAGACTTCTCAGAAGTAGGGTTATATTGACTACAGTGTTGGGTTATTTTAACTCAGAAGTCTGGTCAACAACCTAAACACTCCAGATCCGTAAGCTCGCTCGCAACGGACAAATCAATACAGATGAAAGTGTCCGTATCCGTATGTACCGTAGGGTATGCACGGGCTTTTAGTTCTTGGACTTCACCTCGGAGTGATCTCTGACCAGGACTTGTAATCCGTCTCTAATATGCTTTCTTTCATGTAACTGGTCCATCCCATCTGGACTTTCTTGCAGTGTTAGCTGGTTTTCCAGGAAAAGCAGGGTTCAGGACTTGTCCACATTCTGAATAAGTGATTTGTCCAGCGCTGATAAATAATTCAAACTTGGTGTAAATGTTTGATCCCAGCAGAACGAGCATGGACGTTGTGAACTGAGCAGGTTTAGCTCTCTCAGCAGTTTGTCCGTCAGGGACAGAATTAAGTGCGTGTCATTAACAGCCCAGATGCTGTAAACCATCCTCCTCCCTCCTCGTAGATGAATCCATGCAGAAGTTGTTTGAGGGAGGGAAGGGAAGCGTCTTCCAGCGGGTCCTGTCCTGGATACCGTCTCACAACCACCAGCTGCAGCTGGCCGGAGCGCTGGCCATCGCCAACTTCGCTCGCAACGGTAAGCACTGTTACCAACTCCTCAGTAGAATAGTAGATACATGATGTCATCTAATTTGCATAATGGGCCTGGTACATATAATTGTAATAGATACAATAGCAGAGAGGCAAAATGTGAAAAAAGACTTCCTAAACATGTTTAGAACAGCAAAAACCCTTTCTTTGTTTTTTAGTTCAGTTTCTTTACGTCTAATTTGGTTTTCAGTTAACAGTCAACATGTTGTAGTACTTTTACCTTTTAAAATGTTTTCATTAAGGGGCATTTACACTGCTCACAAAAAGTTAGGGATATTCAACTCTCAGTTTTTGGAGAACAACGATGCAGAATAAATATTTAACCATTGAAGAATGTACATGTGCACTGAAAAGTTTAGAGAAAGTTTAATTCAGTTCACCTGGAAAGGCTGGAGTGGATTTTAGATTCATTCTGACATCATACAAAGAGCCAAATATCCTTAACTTTGTGTGAGTATGTGTATAACTGCCTGCCGGGATCAGCAGCAGCAGCTTTGCATGTTTAATTTCAGTGTGGTCGTAAAGCAGAAGTGTACGTAGCTGTGCCACAAACAATTATTTTGATGATCGACTAGTCACCGATTATTTTGGCCATTAATTGACTAATTGGATCGTATGAAAATTGCAGCATATTTACAGAAAAATTCAAAAGTTTGGACACTTTCTCATTGAATCTAATGGAAAAACGTGCCCACACTTTTGACTGCTCGTGTGTTTATTTATGTCAAACTTTTCAAGAAAAGATGACCAGACAGAAAGACAGACAAGACAGAAGGTACAGCGGCAACTTTGAGAGGAAAAACCAATCTGAAAAACAATAAACGATTAGTGGATTATGAATTTAGTCACCGACTATTGATAGTCGACGATTAGTCGATTAATCGTGGCAGCCCTAGATGGATGTCTCCAACTCTGCAGCGTTTGGAGGAGAGAGGGACCTGAGGCAGCACCCACTGCTGAAGAAGAGTACACCATATGTACTTTTATGTCTCTCAGAAAGTCTCAAATACTACCAGAAAAATTCGCCAGATTTGTTGCTTTTGGTCTGAAAACTTCCTGAATATAGCGAACACAGCGCTGTACGATTTAGTCCCCTCATTCTGCTGGCGATTCGGGCACGAAGCTGACTGCTTTTTACTCGCCGCAGGTCACGTGGTTTCCAGCTGTCACCGTGGCAACCACAGCGGGAACCATGACGCACGGAAAGATGCCATTCCACATCCACAGAATGTTGCATCATTCTTTCTGGACAATCGGATGCCCTTACAAAATGTAGTGACCTCGAAGTCGCGCCCGTCTACAGGCGTCCTCATAATTATTCACACCCTCCAATGAAAGAAAGAAAAAATCTGCTGTCAGTGAAACAAGATGAAATTGACAAAAGTGATAATGAATAAAATTTCTCTGAAAATCATGACACTGATTTTGAATTGTGGTTCAACAAAGTAAAACAAAGTAACAAAGTAAAGAGGCGTGATGGAACTCTGAAACTAAAATTTTGTTGACAACATTTTGAGACAATCACTGCAATCAGGTGTTTCTGTAACGTCCAATCAGACATCTGCACCTGTTGACAGGTATGTTGGTCCATGTTCATGGGAAAGCTGCTCCAATGTTTCTGGGACAGTTTTGTTTGTTTTTTTTAATATTATTTCCAACCACAATTCAAAAGCAATATTTTATTTCACGACATTATAATTTTGTCAATTTTTATTTATTATTAGTTTCTTTAGTTTTTTTGTTATTTGAATAATATTTTGAATTTCCCCTTTTCTTTAATAGGAGGGTATGAATAGTTTTAAGGACTAATTTCGGCCCATACCGACTCCAGGGTATCAATATGTCCATCCCTACCATAAACGTCTGGTATCGTCCTTCCCTAGTTTATAGCAAACTATTTGTTCCTACTGGAAGAGAGCGCGGTTTGTTACTGGTGTGAGAGACTGAATTTGCATCTCTGCAGATGGGAACTGCATCCATATGGTGGACACTGGTATTGTGCAGAAACTTCTGGAGCTGTTGGATCGGCATGTGGAGGAAGGCAACGTGACCGTGCAGCATGCTGCGCTGAGCGCTCTGAGGAACCTGGCTATCCCTGGTGAGTCATCTCCATCACTAACCAGGCAAACCAGGACAGATGAAGCTTCATCTCTGTGTGCTGCACAGCCCAGAACATGACCATGACTTTCAGGAACAGGTGATTCTTGGCTTTGCAGCGGGGGTAATTCTCTCTGACAGCTGGCATTTGCAGGCTGTCCCGTTAGGGTCTTTGTTGTGACATTTTGTAACACTGGTGACTCTATCATGAGCTTATTTCCAGAAGGTGTTATCTGAGCCATGACACTGCTGCAGGTTAAACTGGAGCTAACAAAGCCCTCTGTGAAAGACACAAAACATCTTCAGTCACAATATTCTATCAGGAAATCCTCGGTAAAGACAGGAATGATGATGTGTGTCCTGTCTCCATCTCTTCAGTGGTGAACAAATCCAAGATGCTGTCGGCCGGCGTGGCAGATGTGGTGTTGAAGTTCCTGCAGTCGGAGATGCCTCCAGTTCAGTTTAAACTCCTGGGAACGCTACGCATGCTCATTGATACACAAGGTAGAGACCCGATGTCGCCCTGTCTTTTTGTTTGTTCAAGTTCTATAAAACATTTCAAAGATATGCAGAAACGTTCATTTAAGTTAGTAGATAAAATCGACCAAAAATACGTAAAGGCAGCGGGGGGGGATGTATTGAACACATCAACATTTTTCTCAGAAAATATTTTTCTACTAGAGCTATTGACGTGAAACTTTCACCAGATGTCGGCAGCAACCCAAATAATGCACACATACAAAGAAATCCTAACATTTATGTCCATAAATGAAGTTATGTGTAATATAGTGAAACAGGGAATAAATATTGAACACATGAAGAAATGGAGACAAAAAGATGTGAAAGCCAAGAAAGCAGCTGGAGTCTGTCAGTATTTAGAAAGTAATCCTGTCCCCTATCAGAGCAAAGTAATATCAGCTGCTTTAGTCCTGATTGATGCCTTTAAAAAGGTTTCTCATCACCAAGGTGTCAGACAAGAAGCATTGCATGATGGGTAAAAGCAGAGAGCTGTCTAAAGACCTACGCAACCTTATTATTGCAAACACACTGACGGCATTGGTTCCAGGTGCATTTGTAAACTTCTGAAAGTTCCAGTGAGCACCATTGGGACCATCATCCGGAAGTGGAAAGAACACGGCATGGTCATAAAGCGGCCAGGTGCTCCTCACAAGATTTCAGACAGAGGAGTCAGAACAATCATCAGAAAGGTTCTCCAACAGCCCAGGACCACTCGTGGAGAGCTTCAGAAAGACCTGGAACCAGCAGCTACAGTTGTTTCAGAGAAAACAAGAAGGAATGCACTCAACCGCCATGGCCTTCATGCACGCACACCACGCAAGACTCCATTTCTGAAGAAGCAGCAGGTTGATGCTGGTTTGAAGTTTGCAACACAACATCTGGACAAACCCATGACATTCTGGGAAACATCGTCTGGTCAGATGAGACCAGAACTGAACTCTGCAGATGTCATAAGACACAACATGTTTGGAGGAGAAATGGCACCAAAAACACCATAGCAACAGTGAAGTTCGGAGGTGGAAGCATCATGGTGGGGGCTGTTTTTCAGCATGTGGTACTGGCAGACTTCATATCATTGAAGGAAGAATAAATGAAGAAAAGTAGAGAGACATTCTGGACCAGAATCGGCTGAAGATGAAAAGAGGCTGGATCTTTCAGCAAGACGACCGTCCCACCACACAGCCAAGAAACACTCACCTGCTTAAAGAAGAAGATAAAGCTGCTAGAACGGACCAGAAACACTCACCTGCTTTAAGAAGAAGAAGATAAAGCTGCTAGAACGGACCAGAAACGCTCACCTGCTTTAAGAAGAAGAAGATAAAGCTGCTAGAACGGACCAGAAACACTCACCTGCTTTAAGAAGAAGAAGATAAAGCTGCTAGAACGGACCAGAAACACTCACCTGCTTTAAGAAGAAGAAGATAAAGCTGCTAGAACGGACCAGAAACACTCACCTGCTTTAAGAAGAAGAAGATAAAGCTGCTAGAACGGACCAGAAACGCTCACCTGCTTTAAGAAGAAGATAAAGCTGCTAGAACGGACCAGAAACGCTCACCTTCTTTAAGAAGAAGAAGATAAAGCTGCTAGAACGGACCAGAAACGCTCACCTGCTTTAAGAAGAAGAGATAAAGCTGCTAGAACGGACCAGAAACGCTCACCTGCTTTAAGAAGAAGAAGATAAAGCTGCTAGAACGGACCAGAAACACTCACCTGCTTTAAGAAGAAGAAGATAAAGCTGCTAGAACGGACCAGAAACGCTCACCTGCTTTAAGAAGAAGATAAAGCTGCTAGAACGGACCAGAAACGCTCACCTTCTTTAAGAAGAAGAAGATAAAGCTGCTAGAACGGACCAGAAACGCTCACCTGCTTTAAGAAGAAGATAAAGCTGCTAGAACGGACCAGAAACGCTCACCTGCTTTAAGAAGAAGAAGATAAAGCTGCTAGAACGGACCAGAAACACTCACCTGCTTTAAGAAGAAGAAGATAAAGCTGCTAGAACGGACGTCTGTTAAGAAGAGTGGTGACGGGAGAACCTCTGAAGAAGAAGATAAAGCTGCTAGAACGGAAGAAACACTCACCTGCTTTAAGAAGAAGATAAAGCGTAGAACGGACAGAAACACTCCTGTAAGAAGAAGAAGATAAAGTGCTGAACGGACAGAACGCTCACGTTAGAAGAAGATAAAGGTAGAACGGACAGAACACTCCTGCTTTAAGAGAAGATGTGCTAGAACGGAGAGAACACTCACCTGTTAAGAAGAAGATAAAGCTGCTAGAACGGACAGAAACGCTCACCGTTTAAGAAGAAGAAGATAAAGCTGCTAGAACAGACCAGACGCTCACTGCTTTAAGAAGAAGAAGATAAAGCTGCTAGAACGGACCAGAAACACTCATCTGCTTTAAGAAGGAGAAGATAAAGCTGCTAGAACGGACCAGAAACGCTCACCTGCTTTAAGAAGGAGAAGATAAAGCTGCTAGAACGGACAGAAACACTCATCTGTAAGAAGGAGAAGATAAAGCTGCTAGAACGGACCAGAAACGCTCACCTGCTTTAAGAAGAAGATAAAGCTGCTAGAACAGACCAGAAACGCTCACTGCTTTAAGAAGAAGAAGATAAAGCTGCTAGAACGGACCAGAAACACTCACCGCTTTAAGAAGAAGATAAAGCTGCTAGAACGGACCAGAAACGCTCACCTGCTTTAAGAAGAAGAAGATAAAGCTGCTAGAACGGACCAGAAACGCTCACCTGCTTTAGAAGAAGAAGAAGAAGATAAAGCTGCTAGAACGGACCAGAAACGCTCACCTGCTTTAAGAAGAAGAAGAAGATAAAGCTGCTAGAACGGACCTGTCAATCACCCGACCCGAAAGAACTGAAGATCCGAGTTTACAGAAGAGACCCCGAACCTTGAAAATCTGAAGGCAGTTTGTGGAAGAATGAACCAAAATCAAACCTGAGCAACATTTTCCACTGGTTTCTCCATACAGGAGGCGTCTGGAGGCTGGAACCACCAACAAAGGTTTTTACACGTTGTAGTAAATGCATTTCAGTAAACGTATTCAATACTTATTCCCTGTTTCACTATATCACACATAACTTCATTTATGGACATAAATGTTAGCATTTCTTTGTGTCTGTGCATTACTTGGGTTGTTGCCGACATCTGGTGAAAATTTCATGTCAGTAGCTCTACTAGAAATAGATTTCTGAGAAAAATGTTGACGTGTTCAGTACTTTTCTCTCCCGCTGTATAACTGCATAAGCCTACAGATCATGTGACTTTTGCAAGCTCACATATTTCCTGCAACCAAAGTGGTGGTCAAAACAGACCAGAATGAGATGGTGGTGTTAATGGGAGTCAGTGGGACATAACTGACTTAAAAAGGTTGCAAATTTTTAATTTGATTCTACATTCAAACTGATAATGCATGAAAGTCAATACGTTGGGTAATCATTGACATGTCCACGGCAGATTTAAAAAGTAAACCCTCAGCCACCCACAGTTTGTTTTATGGAAAATTACTTAGGTTTGTTTATTTTTAGTTAATTTTTTAAAAAAGAATAGGCTGATGCAATCAAACTACAATTTAAAGGGTTAGAATCTCAACAGTTTAATCATTATTTCAATATGTTCAATATTTGATGGTTTTGATCAGAATAAATAAAATAAATGAAAATTTAAATTTAAAGTTTTATTGTAGTTTGAGTGTCTGAAGGTGGATTTGTCATTAACGGCATCATATGATAGTAAGTTTTAATTGTGATGCAACCCAAACATAATATTGTATGAAGGTCAGTATTTGGGGGAGTGATTGCCATGTCCATTATAGGTTTAAAATAAAACCCTGCAAACCAATATTTTTTTTAATAGAAAATAACTTAATTTGTTGTGTATTTTGGTTTCATAAGAAATTTAACACCATGGAATCAAACTGGTTTTAAATGGTTTGTAATTCCAAAGATTTTTTGATAATTGACTAAAATTGATCAAATAATTAACCCAAAAAGCAGGAAAAATGTAAATCTGTTAAGTTTTTCATGGACATTTTTTCAGAAGGAAGTGAATATCATATTGGATGCTACCCAAGCATAATGATGCATTGAGGTTAATATAATTTGCTAGTGACTGACATGTCCATGAAAGATTTAAAAATAATCCCCAGCTAACCAAAATTATTCTTTGGAAAATAACCAAATTTTTGTCTTTTTTTTTTTCCATAATAGTTTTGCACCATGTACCTAAACTGGTTTTAAAAGGTTTGTAATCCCAAAGATTATTCAGTAATTGATTTTTTTGCTCAAAACTTAAATTGATCACATAATTAACCCCAAAAAGCAGAAAAAATATTAATCTGTTAAGTTTTTAGTGGATTTTTTTCAGAAAGAAGTGAATTTTGAATTTGATGTTTCCCAAAACGTATAATAATACATCAAGGTCAATATTTTGGATAATGATTGTATCTCTTGGACAGATTTAAAGATAATCCCAAAGCTGCCGAAAATTTGTTTTACCCAAAACTATTTTTTTTATTTCTTTTCCCCATTAAAATCAACATTGATATCAGTCCTGGAGGGTCTGAATGATCTGTTCTGGTCTGGATTCTTCATAGGAGTCCAGTCTGCGCCGTCTTCATTAAAAATGTTGCTGGACATCCTGATGGATGAAGCTAAGACATTAACCCCGTTTCCACCCGCAAGTCTGGGTCGGGTCAGGTGGGTTTGGGTACGGATGTGTTGATTTCACGTTGCGTCCCCACAGCAAACTGTCCCCTTACCCTGGAGGCGGAGTGTTAACCGGATAGCGCTGCTACATGAGGGCGTGACATCATCGCATTGCAGCGCCTTTTAACCAAAACAGCACACCAGAAAGAAACAAAGGGATCATCCCTGCTTTGCTTTCGTGCCGGGTCACACGGGAAGTGACGTGATTTTTAAACCAATCAATGGATTGCAGCGTGTTAAGCTCCACCACTTTGGTCCAGATTGGTTAGATTAGTACCCCTACGGGAGGGTAAAAAAAACATGGGTAGAGTCAGATGTAAAGGTACCCGTCCCAGTTTTCATCTGTGGAGACGCAAAAAAACGTGGACAGACCCGCTGGTGGAAATGGGGCTATTGACTCACGTTGTCGGCTTCTTGCTTAGAAAACACAGTGTTACTGAGTAAAAGGGTCCCAACAAACCCGGGTAGACATAACAAACGTTTACCGCTGGGGTGTATCTGTTCTATAACTAATGTTGCTATAGTCTTTGGCTTAGTCCCGATACACCATATACATCTCCATGTTTTGTAATTTCTAAACCACAAAAAAGACATAAAAGACACCAGTAAGATTAAAGTCACCTGTGATAAAAAGGAAAAATCAGCCGTTTATCTATTTTCAACCAAGGACCTGCACCAGCTTTCCTTATTAGGGGGCTCTCTGATCCCCAACACCACCCCCTGCCACCTCAATCATTTCATTGTCTATGATAAGTCAATTATTAGTTTATATTCAAAGTTTAAATCTTTCAGTCAGAACTGATCTACGCTTCTCCGTCCTCTAGAACATGTTTAAGGTTCCCTTTTATCATAGAAACTAAACATCCGGATGATGTTTGTCTTCAAGGGGAAGTTCAGGATTTTTGACATAGGGCCTCATTTACTGGTGAGCCACGGTACTACCGATCACTGAAGACAGTTTCAACATATTTCATCCCGTTATTCTAGTTCCAGGAGCTTACCGATGCTAATGCTAGTGTGAGTCAATAGGAATCTGCTAGCCTGTCATTGATAACAATCTTATCCACTCCACAGAACATCTGAGGCAAATCTGCAAGATTATCTGTCTAATGCCTTGTTAAACTAGTCAACTCGTTTTAAACTAGTAAAACTAGCCTTGTATGACAAATTTTGCATTACATATTGAGGAACTAGTTTCTTACCAGCTTACTACCTTTGTCAGTGTATTCCGGTTCATAAAGACATGGTGACAGTTAGTTTGATGAAAAAAGTTATAAATCATCTTCAAAATCCAACATGTCCTCATGACGTGGTCATATTTTAGACTTTATATTTGTGTAATCAGATTCCTTCATGCACGTAGCAGCAGATGACATCACTGCTGCCAAATACAGGAAGTAAAACTTTGTAAAGCGTCTCGGCAAAAAAATAGGGTGCCTTCCTGAAAAGGTTCCTCCAGTGCGAATGCGCCTATGCACGCGATGATGCGTGGTCACGTCTCACTGATGCTGCTGAATGAGGCGACGGTGGTCTGCAGAGACCGGAGGAGGCGATGCAGAGCAGGACCGGGTGGCTGCAGCCTCCTCTCTGAGGCTCAGAGGCAGGAATACGGTGACAGCTGCTGAAGAAAGCGCTGCCGGGTGTTCCTGCCAGTAATCCTGCATGCCCGCTGTGTGTTGGTTCAGCTGAAGCCGCGGACCAGCTGGGAACCAACGGGAAGCTGGTGGAGAGGCTGGTGGAGTGGTGCGAAGCCAAAGATCACGCCGGGGTGATGGGCGAGTCCAACAGGCTCCTGTCGGCCCTCATTCGGCACAGCAAGTCCAAGGTAAGGTATGGGGGGGGTGAAAGGGTCGATTTGGGGTCAGGAGTGACGAGTCCAGGCTGACAGGTCTGCTTCTGGTGATCTAGCTTCTTTTTCTTCTATTTTCTGGGTTTCAGGAAGTCGTCAGAACTGTAATCCAGGGAGGAGGAGTCAAGCACTTAGTTACCATGGCAACCAGCGAGCATATGATCATGCAGAACGAGGCGCTGGTGGCTTTGGGTCTCATAGCAGGCCTGGATCTGGGTAAGATCAGCTGTTTCACTCATAGATACTTCGCTTCACCTGCGTCCCGTCCTCTATGTGGATCTTACACTGACAGAGACGGATCACGGTGCTTTACAACGATAAAACGGAATAAAAAAGCACCAAAAAACACGCAGAATAAAAATCTAAAAACAACAAAAACATATGAAGATAATAGAATTAAAGTCAGACTATTTAGGAGCTAAAAACCAAAAGCTTTGTGGAACAGAAACGTTTTCAGTGATGTTTTAAAAGCTGCGAGGGACTCAGCAGGGGGGGGGGGGACACGGAGAAGGCTCCCCCACTTTTTGTTATATAACGAGGCTTGAGCTCAACCGGCAAGTTGGCAGATGAGGATCTTAAAGGAATAGTACACCCACAGAATGATGGTCCTTCATCTTCTCCTCATCCTCATGCTGAGAAAGACTCTGGAGCATTTTTTTCATACGTCAAATGCAGCCAGATGCATGTTCTACTGTTTAGGCTATAAATATGTACTACATGATGTAGTTTTGAGTAAATACCCACTCAGGACACTTGTGCCGTTTCTCAGTATGTATACTTTTACATACTTTTGCGTTCTTGTGTACTTTAAAACGTCATCAGTACAGGTCCAAGTACTGCTCCAATTCAAAGAACGCATCAAGACAAGTACGCTCCACATTCCCAGATGTAAACTGGCTCCACCCAATTTTCCGAGTCTGCATTGGAGGCGACTTTTGTGGACCTCAGGCGCCCTTATATCCCATAAGGCATTGCGGTGTAACAATGGTGGAGGAGAAAAGTAATAGCTATCAGTGCTGAAAATACTCATTATTTTACTTAAAGGGACTTGAGGCAAGATTAAGAAACGAAACTCGCGACTGCTGCGACTGGCGCTTCAGGTACCTGCAGCCACGAGCCAAGCCGTCACAGGAGCACAAACTGAAGCTATGATGCTGTTTACTCACCTTTTTCTTCGTAGTTCCACTTTTTAGTGTCTTTCAGTTGATCTGGATCGTTTGCTGACGGCAGAATAATCCATAACGATCGCTTACAGTGTTTGAATTTACCGCGACCGGCTTCGTCCTGTATCAAAACAGCGGATGCAGCGTCATGTGACGTCACGTCCGCATGGCAGAGCTGGAAAACCATAATGTTGTTTACTAAGCTTTTTCTTCGTAGTTACAATTTTTAATGGTCTTTCAGTTGATCTGGATCGTATTCTGACGGCAGAATAATCCATAACTATCGCTTACAGTGTTTTTATTTAACGTGACCGTCTTCTTCCTGCATCAAAACTGCGGATATAGCTTCATTTGACGTCACGTCTGCAGGGCAGCGCGGGAAAATCGGACATCGAATTGCAGCATTTTGCAGCACACAGCCTGTTCAAGGCAACGGAGAGAAACGTGGGTGGAAACGTTATTTTTGGTATTTAGCGCTTCATCACCCATTAGTATGAAAAAAAAGGACATTCATGTTTGTTTTTTTCAAATTCCTGCCTCAAGTCCCTTTAACATTGGTTTTAATAACTTTCCTTTAACAGAGTTGTTTTACTTCAACTTCTTGGTGGTTTGATGAAGTTTAAACCGTTATTAAAAGTGACTTGGGGTTTCACAAACGGGCTGAACAGCTAACGGTTGCTAACAGTAGCGAGCAGTAAGGCGGTTGCGCTGATTAGCCGGATGTAGCTGCCACATTCCAGCAGGGTTTTTGCTACTTATTATTTTAATATTAGTTCATTCGTGGCATAAGTTCAGTAACCTGTTTGACCTAATCAAGTACGTTTCTGTTCCAAATGCAGAGTACTTGTGTCCTTCTGTCCTCGGAAGTCTGTACTTAGAACAGGTCCATACTAGCAAGTACACAAGTATGTTCTTAGCGTACTTGGTATTGAGTTACAGCCTTGGATTACAAGGATCTCCGGCTGCATCTGAGATATTAAAAGTGCTGCAGAGTCTTGTTTAGCATGAGGGTGAGGGACCATCATTTTGTGGGTGTAGTCCTCCTTTAAGGATCGAGGGGGGGCGTTCCGGAGGATTCTGTGATCCAGATCCGTGTGTGACAGACGTCCTGCGGTATGACGGGACCTCAGGGACGAGTCCTAAAGCGGCGTGGTGCTGTCAGAAGCCACGCTTCACTTCCTCTGAGCTTCTCTGACAGATGCTGGAGGAGGGAAGCAGAGGGAGCTCAGTCCAGGACCTGAACCCGGTCCTGGTCCAGAAACCCACCTCTCACGCCGTGTTCTGGTTTCAGTTGCAGCTGAGAAGGACTTTGTGGGGGCCAGCCTGGTGTCGGTGCTCCACAAGCTGCTGTCGGACGAGAGGAGCGCGCCAGAGATTAAATACAACTCCATGATCCTGATCTGTGCGGTGATGGGCTCAGGTGAGACTCCAGCCTGCTTTCTGGGGGCTTCAGATCCTCACATCCTCTGTCTAACTCGGTTTTCGCTGGACGGAGACCTTTGCAGAGCTTCACACTGACGTGTTTCAGCCTGAATCCCGCGTGATCATGACATTCATGTCAGTTTTCTGATAGTTACCCGTTTAACCAGCTACTGAACGCTTCCACTACTTTGTGCTTCATCGTAGGGCTGTGCAATTAATAAAACTTGAACATGATATCAATTTTCATGTCAAACAATTTCCAAACTCATAATCAAGGTGAAACTTTTTTTCCCCCCATTTTACTTGGCACATTTTCTGAAAGTTCATTTCAGTGGCTTCCACCCAGTTGGGTGTCTTTGACAAAAATGTTAGATTTGGAACGTTCTAGCACACAAAGCTCAACAAAGTTTATTTTGGGAAATCTTTTTTAATATAAATAAGTATGTAATTTATTTGTTTAATATAGAGGAATTGTAGGACAGCCTGGTACATTGTTTATTTTGGAGATATTTATATTTTTCTTTGTGTTTCACATTAATTTAACATTCAAAGTATATTCATTTTATTCATTTATTGTTTTATACATTGTAAAACAGCTGTAAGGTACAAACTTGTAGCCTATATTTATTTTCAAATAGGGATGCACTACATCAGCCTTAAAACTGAGTATCAGACATCGGCCACCCCACCGATATTTAACCGATACTTAACTGATCAGCCCGCTGTTTCCAAAGTGTAAAAGAAAAAAAAACTTCTTATTCTTCAAAAACTTCTTTTTTACAGACTTTAAAAATTCTAAAGACTAGGGGTGGGAAAAAATATTGATACACTGAAATATCGTGATATTTCAATATGCTGATATCATATTGAAATTTAATAATGCGGTATCGATCTATTTTACTTACGAAATCTTGTGATATTTCATCGTTCTCTTATGAAATCTTGCAAAAATTCACGAAATATACGATTTTGTAACAGAACGATAAAATCTTGCGAGATTTTGTAAGTAAAATAGATCGATACTGCATTTTTAAATATCGATTTGATATTGTCATATGAAAATATTGCGATATTTAACCGATCAGGCCGCTGTTTCTAAAGTCTAAAAAACCAAAAACAGCTACTTCAAAAACGTTTTTACAGACTTTAAAACTTTTAAGACGGTTTTATTTTTGGATGTTCTGTGTGATCAGTTCTTACACGCTCATTTGTGTAAATAACCAACTATCAGGGCTGGAAAAAATATCGATCAACTGAAATATTGCAATATTTTCATATGCAGATTTCATATTGATGTTTGAAAACACGATATTGATCTTTTACCTATGAAATCTCGCAAGATTTCATCTTTCTCTTACGAAATCTCGCGATATTTCATGAAAAAATGCGAGATTTCTTAATGGAATGAAAAAATCTCACGAGATTTGGTGAGTAAAAGAGATCGATACCGCGTTTTTAAATATCAATATATCAGCATATGAAAATATCGTGATATTTCAGTGTATCAATAATTTTTCCCACCCGTACCAAATATCCTGTTTTCAGGTATTGTTTTTTTTGTCTCTCTTCTCAGGCAGAAGAAAATCCAGGTGGCTCTAGGATATCACGCACATATCCTGCTAGTTTTGTTTTAACAACTGATTAAGTTTGACTTGTTCTACATAAACACAAGTTGAGGTATTTTTCTAATTTTGCACAAGGAATGAATATTACATCATTTATTTTTCAGTTTAAAGACACAAATGGCTTTTGCGTTTTCTCAGTGACCCCCCTTGGCGACTCTGCACCATGTGCCTGCACCGTGATCCTCCAGCAGTAGCAGCTTTTTGCTCTTGTTCTGTCCCTTCCTCTCTTCCTTTCCTCTCTCCCTGTATGTTTTTTACCGAATCCGACATGACGGCGTCAAAACACTCGCGATGTTGATCCCTGGTTTACATCACGTTGCTAGTGAGTGACGCGGTGCTGCAGCCAATAGTCGGCTGCAACGTCACAGTCGCGTCCCGGATGGGAATCTTACATAGTGCTGTTTCTGATCCCCGGGACGCCTCTGGGCAGTGACGGCTCCAAAATGCGCAAAATGAATGTTGGTGTGCCGAAAAAACGAGTCAGAAACGCAGATTTTTAAGGTCTAAAAGTTACGTTGTGTGTCTTTAATATCGGTTATCGGCCACATGAGATTTTAACATATCGGCATGTTGGACAGTGTTTCCCATTAATTAACGAGTCTCGTTTGGACGCGGCACAGTCTCTTATGACCCCAAGATGTTAAAAAAAAAAAAAAAAAGTCAGACCAGACCGTCATGTTGATGATGTCATCAAGCCAGTCAACTCCGAGTCTAACTTCCTGCGCTCCGTGGTGCTGATTCCCCGCTTTTCCTCCCTCTGCCGCTATGCTGCCGTTATGCTGCTGCTGGTCACCCGAGCAGGAGGAGGATGTTCAGTTCAGACGTCTCCTCAGAGCGCAGTGGGGCTGCTGCTCCGCCTCAGCGCGTCAAAAAAGAGCGACAAGGTGCCATAAATGTTCCCTCCACCATCATTCAGGAGCGGCGGGCCGTTATTCCGAGTGGAAGCCGCCCGCATGCGGCCGCAGTCCGGCCCGAAGCGCCCCGCTCCGCTCCAGCCTCCACGCGCATCATCCGGCACCAGCTGTCAGACATCCCGCATCTCTGCACGCTGAGAACGCGCGAGTCGCCGAGTTTGAAACAGAACAGCTGGAATTCAGCGTGTTTAAAATCATAATCAGGCTTTGAAAATAATAGATTAAACCTGTAAATAATTCTAAATAGTTTTCTTGGCGGGTGATCCATCATCATCATGTCCATGAATCAATATAGACGGTCTAAAACCGCTTCACTCCGACTGCTCTCACGTGCGTGCAGGTATCTTTTATCCTGTAACTTCCCATCGTGTTTGTTCAAACTTTATTCGTATAAAAATGTTTAGATCTGTGTCTGCTGGCATGTTCAGGGCTGATGGAAACCGTGAACACAGTTTTCTTCCAAATGCATGAAGGCTTCATGCCATAACAGACCTGTTTCATTATCGTATTTATTTTGTTTTCTGTTTATTTGTTCATGACTGATGAAACTTTCTTCATTATAGTTACAAAAGAAGGAAAAATGCTACTGCAGGAAGATTTTATTTATCTGTTCAGGTTTTTTACCTTGTAAAGAGGTAAATCATTTAATAAATGTGGATATATCGCGGGGTTTTTTTTTTTTTTTGGAACCATGGTAGCGAATTTGGTATCGAGTACCGTGGAAAGTCTTGGTATTGACTACTGAATTTCTGGTATCATGACAACACGAAGAAAAAGGAGAAGTTGGTTCAGCGTGGTTGAGGATGTGTTGCTGTATGTGAAATATTTAAAAAATATATATAATATACAGAAAATATATTTTATATATATTAAGGCTGGGGAAAAAATTGATACACTGAAATATCGCAATATTTTCTTATGCTGATATGTAAAAATGTGGTATCGATCTATTTTACTAATGAAATCTCGCGAGACTTCATTGTTCAGTCAAGAAATCTTGCGGGTTTTTGTGAAATCTTGCGAGATTTCGTTGGTAAAATACATCAATACTGCATTTTTGAATCTCTATATGAAATTTGAAAATGAAAATATCGCGATATTTCAGTGTATCGATTTTTTTCCCAGCCCTAAATATATATATATATATATATATATATATATATATATATATATATATATATATATATAATGAAAAATATCTTTTAAAATTCTTATTTGCAGACGTATGTTTGTATACTGCAAACAAAATGCACTGAAGAGATACGTTGGGCTTGAAAATGTGGAGGGAGAATCGGAGACCCCCCCACCACAGTCTCCTGTGGGAAACACTGTTGGATATCGGCCAGATTTCCAATATTGTGTATCCCTAGGATGATGGTCTGGCTTTCCTCCATAGGAAAGTCCGTTGTCCACATGACGGCGAAGCTCGGCTGGAACTGGACCGAGTCCAGAACTTGACCCACCTGAGCCGTAGGATGCATTCATGCTGCAGAGGTTGGTATGAAAGCTGGAAGACGACTGACTGTTCTTCTCCCCCCCCCCAGAGCCCCTTCACAAGGAGGTGCAGAGCCTGGCGTTCATCGACGTGGTGGCCAAGCTGAGGGCTCACGAAAACAAGACGGTATCGCACCAGGCGTCGCTCACGGAGCAGCGGCTAACTGCCCAGAGCTAAATGACTGTGTCCCATCCCAGCCCCCCCCCACAATCCTGCCTGACCTCTTACCACCCGACTGACCCCTCATGACTGCTCCCCTTTGCCCCATCGTCATGTGCCAAGGTACCACGTCGCGTTAACTGCCAGCCAGACATTTGCCACCTCCACCCAACGCCCCCCGCCCTCCGTCTGCTGGGCTTAGACTGATGTGCAATACTCAGCGTTTTCCTTTCTTTGCCTCTCTCCAAAACTAGATGAGTTTTAGGGTGTCCATCCTCTAAAACTGTTTTTAGACTCTCCTTTTTGAAAGCCATAATCATGAGATTTATTCAGGTGGGTTCGCAGGCAGGCTGAAGTTCAACCGACCTCCTGTTGCGTGTAATGTTCGATAAACCGATTTGCAACTTTCATCATATTAACATGTGAAGATAAGTGCTACATCAGTCTAAACCTGGTCTTCACCTCTGTTTGTGCATGTTTCTTCTGCCACACATGGCTCTGAGCGAGCCGCGGCGCCGGCAACAGCCTGACGCAATAGATTAAGAGACGACACTCTCCAATGACCATAGCTGTGACACCATCCACCGGTAACCCACCAGTGATAACGTGCACAAGAAGACAAAATGATTAAAAACACAAAAAAAGTTCCTGTTGTGATCTTTCTTTCTATTTTCTATGAAACAAACAGCCATCCATGATGTGCCCAATCGTGTTCCATGTAGCTCCAGTATAAATCGACTAGAAACTGTGCATGTTTTTGTCCTGTTGAAGCTGTGACGGTGTTCATTTTACCGCCTGCCCACCTCCCTTCTGACGCCTCCAGTCTTGTATGCTCCTTTCTTCTTTTCTAAGACTTGGATCTTTAGATTTTACCTTTTTAATTCTGCAATTGTCCGAATAAGCACACCTTTCCTCCAATCTAGAAGGTGTAGTGAAGCTCCCAGCCTCCGTGATTCTCCAGCCTTCTTCCATCACTCCAGAGCTGCCCGTTGGGCCGAGAATATACTCGCTTTTGATTACATGTATTAAAGTTTAGAACAGCTGCCTCGTAGATTTTGCATTAGTTTGTGCTCGCTGCACGTTTGCAAGCTGCAGCAGGGGAATGACCAGTGGGGGCCATGTTGGGTCCAGTTCGACCGAATGGGATGTCCCAGGGCTGCAAGCTTCTCTGTGATGAATCGTAGGATTCTTGCAGTGGCTAAACAACCCAGACATGCTCACAGCTGATGTGCCTGGTTGGTTTTACAGCCTCGGTCCGATCCAGAAAATTTTCGTTAAGGGCGCATTCACAAAGCTTTTTTGATTGGAATCAGAGTCCGTTTGATCGGAGAGTCCGCTTCGTTAGGGGAGGTGTGAATGCGCAAACGGACTCTGATCCGGAACAAACAACTGGTCTCGGCCCGATTCAAGAGAACCAAAGACAGGAAGTGGACTACAGATTGCATCGGCATTGTGGGTCAAACGTCGGACAACGAGGGTAAACGCTACGACGACAAACACACGTGAGGGACCGCAGCACTTAGCTATAAGCTGGCTCGTGGTCAGACGTGGAGTTACGAGGAAGTAAAAGCTTTAATCCATATCTGATCTGATGACATCATATCCAGCTCCTCGTACAGAAATAATGTCGCTTTGAGGAGGAAACAGAAGTAGTGAGAACCTTCTTGTTCGTGCGTCTTGTCCTCGCCTACGGTGAATCCGAAATCAGCGCCACCTGAGATTCTCATTTTTGGCCCGTTTGGCAATAGTGCAACATGAACGCGATCTCGGTCCGGAAGACCACCCCCACCCCCAACCGAACCGAGTCCCCAAACGGACCGAGACTCACGGACGATGCTTTCTGAATTCGCCCCAAGACTCCCGAGCTCCAGGGTCTGATCCAGAAAATGTTCCTGAAAGCAACCCTTACCGATCTTGCATTTCAGAAAGCACAGCAAGATTATTTGAATATCAACAGTCCCGCCTCACTCCAAAGACCCCCCCCCCCATTCCCTTCGCCTCCCAATGCAGAAGCAGTTTTCATTGAAAATTTAGAGATTGGAATAATGTTTTATTTTGATTAATGGTGGGTCTGTCTTGTATTTCAGAGTCCCATCACCTCATTCACAGTATTTTACCCTAATAAAAAAAATAGTGTAACAATGCAACATGGGGAGGGGTCGCTTTAAAGACTCCCCACCCCCCAGGGTCCGATCCAGAAAGTATTCGTTAAAGACGCCCTCCCCATCACAGCTGCCTTGCGTGTTTCACATTTGTTTGAAGCCTCCTCTGAACGTGCCCTCAGAAATTCACCCTCGTCTTCTCCAGCTGTACTGGAGAGGAACCAGTCGGGCAGGGTAGGAACCAGTTTGACCAGTGGGGAAAGCGCTAAAATGTTGGAAAGTTTCAAAGACGAGCTCGTTGGCCGGGTACATAATTACCCACACCTTTGATGTGTGGTCAGTTTCCTGCTTTGGCGAAACATCTGGCCAATGAGACGCCGGGTTTGGTTCAGGGTCCCCTCAGACCATCTGTGATGTCACTGCTGCGGTGATTTAAAAATGGCCTCCTCCATAGTCTGTTTATTGCTTTGCTTCCATCCTATAAGTTGGGCATCTCTATCAGGTCTGAGGCTCTTATGCCCCCCCCCCCTGTGGAGTCCTCCGGTACCAACCGCAGCAAACAAGCATGGACGTGAACAGTAACGCAGACGCGAGGTCAGCAGCAGCTATATTCTCGGCCTCAGAGGCAGCTGTGGTGGAAAAGCACTCCCTAGTTTTCTCCCAGTCCAGGACGAGGTTGAGGAAATGTCTAAAACTGGAAGTGTGCCTTTCCAAAATCACAATATCATGTTAGATTGTGTCTCAGCCTTGATCCAGGACCACGTAGTCCATATTGTGGTCTTGCATTGACGTCTCCTGGTAGTTTCTCAACAGATTTACTGTATGAATGTTTAGAATAAACACTTATCAGACATTAGCCAGTCTTCTGACTTTGTACGAGGATGATGCTTATGATGATGATGATGATATTCCTGTGCTGGATGAATCAGATCTTTCTTGGTCAGATTAAACTGCTTTGATGCCAGAACATCACCGGTCTGGTTGCAGGTTCAGTCCCAAATCTCTGAAGCGTGGACAGAATGCAGGAAAACATGAGTCCATGTTATTTTTCTTCTGTTGGATGGGCAGATTTGCGCAGTGCTCTAAAGAAAGAGGCGCCTTCCAGCTGAAATTAGCAGGGCAGCCTCTCGGAGGATGGGATTTTCCTTCATGTGGGAGGGACAGCGTGCACCTGTGAGCATGTCCGACACCGCTGTGGTCCTCGGTCCGGGCCCATACTTTGTTTTAGGGATGAATGGTTATTTATCAGACTTGTGATCTACTTAAAGACACTTGCCAGTGAAGATGTATCCATAGTAACTGCGTAAAAATACTATAAACATAAATGTTTGTTGTAAATGTCACGACTTGTACATTTGGAGGACTCCGCAGATAATTAAAGATGATAGCTTGTGATGTTTGGTGTCTTCTTTCTTTCCAACTTTCAAACTCGGGCGGGTTTCTGCAGGTTTTGCACAGCTGGGTTTTTAAATCCGGGTCCTGGCTGGACCACAGCACAGTGGCTTTGCTGAAAAGGGAAACTCAGTCCAGTTTCAGGTCTCTGCACTGTAAACCTGAAACAGTTAAAGGAACAGTCCACCCACAGAATGATGTAACTTTATCTTCCACTTCCCCTCATGGTGAGAAAGACTCTGCAGCACTTTTTTAATATCTCAAATGCAGCCGGCGATCAGGAAGGCTTCTCGTTTCCCCCCAACTTTCATATAATGGAGTTCACCGGGGTCCGAGCCAAGAAGGTCCATAAAAGTCCACAAAAACTTGTCAATATTCCTCCATACTGCTCGTCCAATGTAATCCAAGTGTCCTGAGTGGGAAGCTTCCAGAATTTACTGGAAACCATCATTTAGTATATTTTTAGAGCCTAAAGAGTAAAACATCAGTACTACATCGCATCTCCTGCAAGCACGCCGATGCACGTTCATGAAAACTACGGAAGCCGCGGCAGATGAGATCGTGCGTTCTCTTTTTCTTTCTTTCTTTGTTTTAAATCAATAACCCCTCTTGCGTTTGTCCCGGTTTGTCTGCAGCTCGTTCACTCTTAGCACAATGTAAACAGCAAATTTCTTCTTCTACGCTTGTAGAGTAGGCTCTGAATACCGAGTGTCACGAACGCACTTTGGCGCGCTTGCAGGAAAAAGGATGTACTACTGTTTAGGCTCTAAAAATCTACAAAATGACGTCATTTCAAGTAACTTCTGGACGCTACCCACTCAGGACACTTGGATTACATTGGACGAGCAGTATGGAGGAATATTGACAAGTTTTTGTGGACTTTTATGGACCTTTTTGGCTCGGACCCCGGTGAACTCCATTATATGAAAGTTGGGGGGAAACGAGAAGCCGTCCTGATCACCGGCTGCATTTGAGATATTAAAAGTGCTGCAGAGTCTTGCTCACCATGAGGGGAAGTGGAAGTTAAAGTTACATCATTCTGTGGGTGGAACGTTCCTTTAACACAGACACCCCTGAGAACTGATGCGATCTAAGACTTTGCTTATTCTGTTTGATTATTAATGAATATAGCTGCATCATCAGCCAGCTGGGATATTTTAAATTCTCTATGAAATTAACCAGATGTGTTTGGGTTCCCTCACCAAAAAGTACTATATGCAAGTAAGCTCTTAGTATACTCATTTTAAACTTTAAATAAGACAGTATACTTTCAGTTTACTATTTATGTACTTGTCAGAAATATACTTAACAAAGTTTACTTGGCATTTACTAATAAATATACTAGAAGTTTAACATATTTAGCCTATACTAATGTTTAAACTTTTGAACAATATACTTTAATAGTAATACATTCATAGTACATTTTTAAACATACTGGTTTCTTTGATGCTATGAGTTTAAATGTTACTGGATCATTTTGTGGAGTCAAATAAAACACCTGAATCTATTTTTGACAGAAATTTTGTAATATTTACTTTACTCAGCATTAAAGGTGGAGCAGAAGTATAATGAGGTAATTTTCAGTATATTTGAAAATGTATTTTTAAACACTAAACAGTGTACTATAAGTGTATTATCAGTAAACTCATAGCAAACCTAAAAGTTTAGGTCGACTATTTCTTAAAGTAAAAGGGCATCGAGAAGTTTACTGCTAGAAAACGAACAGTATATATAGAAGAATACTTTTAGTAAGTGTACTTTGCAAGAGTAAAAGTAAGCTCAAAGTTTTAGTATGAGTAAACTAACTATACCTAGAAGTATACTTTCTAAAAATAAAAGTAAGCTTGAAGTTTTAGTACAAGTACACTCACAGTATACCAGAAGATTACTTTAAGTATACTTGAAAGTATACTTTTGATTAAATTGGGCGAGTTTAGTCCCAAGAAGTACACTTGATAGCAGTGTACTTGGTAAATAAAAGTACACTTGGGGGGGATAAACTTTAGTATACCTAATGACTTGTACTTAAGGAATACTTCTTTTTGGTAAAGGTTAGTGCTTTATGATCAGTTTAAAGTTGGCAGGATGTCCGGACAAATTACAGAAACGTTTTTTTACAGGAGAATTTTGTTGGATGGAAGGATTTTACGAGGAATATTTTATTTATCATAATGGATATGCACCGGCTGCATCACCTTCTCTGAATGTCCTGAGAGCTGAAATACCAGATACACCATAAACACACTCCCGACGGAAATGAAGAGAACAGTGAAGAGCGGATAACTTTGCACATCTCCTACGACATGAGCGCCGAATACAGAACATGTGCATGGTAGACAACAAACGTAGTACCGCTGACAATGTTGCAGCGTTAGATATTCCTGATGTCCCTTAATGTTACATGCAGTACCACTCCTTGACAGACGAGGGCGCTCACACCACTGAGAGATGAGTGCGAGGAAGGGAATAAAGATGGATGAAAATCCTGAGTCCTAAAATATTCCAGACATCACATCAAATCCCCGCCCTCTCCCTCCACCCGAGTCCAGCTGCTGTAGCGTCGCTGCCATCGTGTGACGTCATCGCCGAGCGCAGGCCCCCGAGCCGATCTGGTAACCCGGGCAACATCTGGTACCGACACCAGCTCAAATTAAGCCCCGACTGTTTCTGCTCCGAGAGCAAAGACCCCAAAATAACCTGGAGAGAATCAGAATCGGGTTTATCACCGGGTCAACACTTCACGAGGAATTTGTCCCGATGCATCGGTGCAATAATGAATACAAAAACAAAACAACATAAAACACAAATAAAGAGAAAAATATGCAAAAATACCATAACATGGATACAAATATACAAAAAGGGCACAGAAAATCAGATAGGAAGTTTAAGTGGCAAGTGCAACAGCTGGTATGTTTTTTTTTTTTTTTACAAATACAGAAAAGTTATGGGAGGGTAAAAAGAAAAAAAACAAACAAAAATAAAAAATGTAAAGAGTGTCAAAAAATGATTGATAAAAGTAAAAATGGCAGAAAAATAGGCGTATTAACACAGAGTTGCATTAAAACAGTTGAAAATGACAAAAACACTGTGACACATTTGATGTTAATTATTGTAAAAAGGATTTTTAAAATTTTGTGTAACCAGTTGTCATCCATTTCTTTTTTTGAGGCTTTTTTTTAAAAATGTATTTTTGTATTTTTATTTTGTCAGTTTTGGTTCTCCATATTTAATAGCTGGAGAATTATTGTTGGAGGAGCTGGAAAATGAGAGGAAGCAAAACTGATTAAAACGTTCATGTTTTTACAACATGCCAACATAAAAAGACGAGGTTTCCTCATGACGGCTGTCCTGAGAACAAGGAAAGTCAGCAAAGAGGGTGAAGCAGCGACTCGTACTGCACATACATGAGAGGCGGGAACATTTCCTGCTGTTTTCATAGTCAGAGATTTTACCGGGTGATGTTACAGATATTTGTGTTCTGGAGTATCGTCCCGGTGCAATGTCTCTAAACAGACCTGTGCTTCTCTGAAAAATGGCATTCCAATCCATTCAGCTGGGAATGACCCTTCTCCGTACCATGAAACTGCCACCACCGTGCTTCAAAGTGATGAGCTATGCTTCCTGTCCACTAGACCTGGTCCATGATGCGTTTTGGGTGTGTGGTTTTCATGTTTGGACAGATGACGACCCCTCTGCGCCACAAACATGTTTCAGTTTCACAAAATCCTCAACAAAGATTTAGAAATTGTCACATACCCTCATCTCCATCATTCAGATTCATTCATTTGGAGGTAAAAATCTTTAAAAGTGTGTAAAAAGTTTGGTTTTTTTTCCTTTTTATATCAACTTGTCCTGTCCAGCTTGGTAGCAGCAGAATGATCTGGTTGCTTTGTTGTGTTGAACAGATTTACTTTGCCGAGAGGAGCTTTATGAACATAAGGCTGCTCTTGTTATTCTGAATTTATTCATTTTATTTCAACACCCAGGAGGACCGGGCCACCCGGCATGGGCAAGCACCCGCCCCAATGCCCCTGCCCCACACACCGGGCAGCACCACCACCACCACACTCCCACACACGCAACACCCTCCTCTGCACACACACCCACACACTCCACCCTTCACCCCAACAGACACACACCCACACACTCCCCCCTTCACCCCAACAGACACACACCCACACACTCCATCCTTCACCCCAACAGACACACACCCACACCTCCCCCTCCACCCTTCAACACACACCCACATGTTCCTCCCCCCCACACACCCGCACTTCCTTCCTCCACCCTCCAACACATACACACATGCCCCCCCCACACACACATCTCCCTCCCTCCCCCAACACCCACACACTCCACCCTCCACCACACCCACATGCCCCCCCACACACATCTCCCTCCCTCCCCCAACACCCACACACTCCACCCTCCAACACACACACACATGTCCCCCCCCCCACACACATCTCCCTCCTTCCCCCAACACCCACACACTCCACCCTCCAACACACCCACATGCCCCCCCCACACACATCTCCCTCCCACCCCCAACACCACACACACTCACACACCCCTCCACACACACACCCCTCCCACCCCCACATCCCCCCCCCACCCCCCCTCCCCACATCTCCCTCCCCCAACACCTGCACCTCCTTTCTCCAACCACTCCCACACACCTCCCTCCACCCCAACAGACACCCACCCACACCTCACTGCCCTATGCACACTCGTTCCCTCATACACCCTCCAACCCCCCCCCTCCCCCCCCCTCTCACACACCTCCACACCCTCCTCCTGCATGGTCCTTCCTCCCGTCACTCCTCATTCACTCTTGAACAACGCCCCCATGGATGCCTGACCCCCCTACACACAAACACACACCTCCTCCCTCCAACACTTTTTATCAATGTTTAGTTTCATACACTCATTTGCCGTCTCTCACACACCCGCCTCACTGTTACCTTTACCTCTGTGCCTCCTGAGCGAAAACCTGGACCGGAGAGAGAACTACAAGCCCCCAGTCCGGTCCCCGCTACACCCCCCCCATTCCACCAGCAGCAGCCTGAAGCCTCGATCCAGGGCAGGATGGATCCATGTTCATGATGTTTCCAGCAGATTCTGATCTAGCATCTGAATGTGGAGCTGAAATGGAGACTCATCAGACCAGCAACGTTTCTCCATCTTCTATTGTCCAGTTCTGGTGAGGTCCGGTCTGGTCTCTGCTGGATCCTGGTCCAGACACCTGCTGCTGCTGGAGATTTTTCTTCTTCAAACCTTTCCTAAGCCTGAACTATGAAGTTTCATACATTAAAAATATACTGAACGGGTCACTGATGGACATATTCGCTCTCTGTGCTGACAACACAGGAGTAAATCTATACTTCACATAGTGAAATAAAAAAGGAAAAGACACAATAGAATCAGCATTTTTGTCACCTTTATTAATTAATTTGACTTAATGTTACAATGGGAGCAGTTTTCAGAGGAAGTGAGAGGAAATGAGGAGGTAGTAACATGACGTGTTTGTGGGCTGTACAGTGATCGACTAAACGTCCAGTGAACGTGGTGAGAAGCTGTGATGGCTGCAAACGGCAGGACTGCACAACAAACCATTTTACAATCCACAGGTTTAAAAAGTGACAAATTACCTTCAGAACAACGTTTTAGTGTTAGAAAACCAAATTAAATGTACAATAAATATTTAGTATCAAAAACAGTGTTGTTCCCTTTTTTTCCACTTTCCAGTTCCAGACTGAGGAACCTGCTTCACAACGACTGGAAAAATACTGTCAAAGCTTTGCTACAAACGCATGCTTTCAGCATAACTTCACTTTTTCTTTAACACGATTGAAACATAAAAATCTCCACGCAAACACAAACCTGAACGACAGTTTTCATTCAGCGGTGTCTGGTGATCGTACGAGTGCCACCTTTGTTTTCATTCAAGTGCATAAATGCTTCATATGAAGAACTGAACAGGGTAGAAAAAAGAGGCTGTTAAACCAAATAAACTCTGTTGACCCGTGTTCGAACTTTTCTGTAACTTCATTGAAGTTTTTCAATAAAAACTTGAGCTCCTTGGCAAATAGAAACGGAGTTGGATGTGAGAGGACGGGGACAGACGGCTTCATTTATATGCTCACTGGTAAATCAGGACTTGAACACACTTTATGTACATATTTTCAGAACGATGGGGAGTTGAGGAGGACTTTGTGAACCTTTGGGGGCCATCATAACTCAAATATTACAACACATCGTGCAAGCAGGATTGAGCACCCCAGGATTGACTCGGTACCAAATCCCACGTTTTCTACTGTGTTCGTGTGACTGCAGTGAAGATGGCTGTGATGACCTGTGACCGCTTGAAGACTAAATGCTGATATTTTCATGTAGTTGGTACCAAAAAATAAAAAGACTGGAACACGGTGCCGAGGATTTGTAGCACAACGTGGATCTACAATGTGGTGGTGAAATTTTAGTCGCACTACTCCATGATCCCATCATCCACCAACCCTTTTAGTCTGTTAGTCCTGTAAGGAACTCACACTGCTGAACGGCTGAAGCCCCTTTCTCTTTAGTGATGTTGAATTACTGAATTGGATTAAACTGGATTACAATGAACAGGACATATGTCTAACTTCCTTTTTTAAGTACATTGAGATGACTTCTGTTGTGACGAGGTCAGTAAATGAGTGTTTGGTGATTATTTCTTTGTGCAGTTGGAAAGACAGAAAATACATGTGTGGGATGAGCAGCAGAGAATGTGGGTTGTATCCATGAAAAACCTGCTAAATCAAGCCCCAAACACGAGTTAGCGGAAGAACCAGCTGGTTTGATTTAGCACAGAAGGTTTGGCGAGCTTTTCCACAGGGACTACCCACATACTCAACTCTGCTGCTCATCCCACACATGCATTTAGATAAAAATGTGGCAAGTAAACAGGTTTTCCAGTGGTACAAGACTTATGGCAAAGAAACATTGTTACAATAACATATTTGCCAATATTGCAAGGAAAATGTATGTGTGGAATGGGCAGCGAGGTTGAGTATGTGGGTTGTGTACGTGAAATACTTACCAAGCAACTTGTGCTGCAACTGACTCACTGTTTTATAAGGTTTCCAAGTGAACAACCCACATACTCAACTCTGCTGCTCATCCCACACGTGCATTTAGATAAAAATGTGGCAAGTAAACAGGTTTTCCAGTGGTACAATACTTATGGCAAAGAAGCATTGTTACAATAACATATTTGCCAATGTTGCAAGGAAAATGCTTGTGTGGGATAAGCAGCGAGGTTGAAAATGTGGGTAGTGTCTGAAATAGTCGCAAAGCGGCTAATACTGCTACTGACTTTATTTTTTTTTTAAGTTTCCAGGGGCATAACCCACATACTCAATTCTGTTGCTCATCCCCCACATGCATTTAACAAAAAATATAGCAAGATAAACAGGTTTTTCCAGTGATACGATACTTATTGTCAAGAAGCATTGTTCCATACACATATTTGCCAGTGTTGTCAGGAAAATGTATGTGTGGGATGAGCAACGAGGTCGAGTATGTGGGTTGTGTACATGAAATACTTACCAAGCCACTTATGCTGCAACGGACTCTTGTTTTGAGCACTGTTTTATAAGGTTTCCAAGAGAACAACCCACATACTCAACTCTGTTGCTCATCCCACACATGCATTTAGCTAAAAATGTGGCAAGTAAACAGGTTTTCCAGTGGTACAAGACTTATGGCAAAGAAACATTGTTACAATAACATATTTGCCAGTGTTGTGAGGAAAATGTATGTGTGGGATGAGCAGCGAGGTTGAGTATGTGGGTTGTGTCCGTGAAAAACTCGCCAAACCACCTGCTGCAACGGACTCTTGTTTTGAGCTTTTTACTTCAACAAGGTTTCACATACTTTGTTGCTCATCCCACACATGCATTAAAAATGGTAAGTAAACAGTAAACAGTACAATATTTATAGCAAAGAAGCTTTGTTTAAATAAAGGAATAATCCACCAAACACTTAATTACTGACTTTCTCTGCAAAGTTTATAAACAGCAAAGAATTGAATCGTTGGTTTGGAAGTGGAAGAAAATATTTGCACTTTTCTACAATCTTGGGGGGAAATCCGTTCTGCTGTTTGACAGCAACTGAGCGGAAACTTGAGATTAAAGGTCGAGTTTCTTTTTGTCTGGGTTTTTTTCACTTGCACTGAAATCAAGCACTTAACTTTGAGTGATGGACGCTACAATTTTTGATTTCTTTCAGTCTATCTCGATCGTCTATGATGGTTTTAGGCAATGAGACATTATTTCATAGTGAAAAATACAGATCTAATATCAAAAAGATGTATCAAAACTCCTATTTTCTACATGTAACTATCAAAACTGGAGCCCTGCAGGGATCTGCATGTTGTCCATGTTTAAACATCTTCAACTTTTTTTAAAATACAGTAGTCTCACACATGTTATGTACAGAGTATTTCACAGATTAGTGCCTTATAGAGCGGTGCTGGTTCAGTGTTGGAAACGGTGCAGGTGGACAGACGTTCTCTCCGATGGTGTGTCCGAAGAAGGAGCTGATTGGAAAAGACAAAACATTCCGAGTTAAATCCCGTTAAGACTCAGCGGGGGTTTCATTAAAAGGTAGCTTACCTGTTCAGAGTGAAATGCCGCCTCAGAGTTAAGTAAAGAAGCTGAAATGGAAATCAGAGGAAAGTTTGTTAACGGCTCACCAACGTGGCTCCAGCAGTCCTGTGCTCATCGGTTTGAGTCGGAGCAACAGGAACAGGAAAGCATATGATGGTAAATGTGGAGAAAGGTCTAAACTAAAACCTGGAGGAGAGAGAGGTGGACAGGACGAAAACAGGGCTTCCTAATGCAAACCGCCCGACTGCAGCTCTGAAGGAGCATGTAGGAGGATGCAGTCGCGCTCATTTCTGCTGTGTCGTATCATTTCTGTGTGAAAACATTCAGCGTTCTGTGGGCAGACCGTCAGCATTAGTCCATGCTGGGTAGGAACTCACTGAGACTTTAGTTGTTAGTGCTGCAAATCCTCAAGGTTAGTATGCAGGGTCCTGTCGTCTCACGGCAACCTCATAGTGCTGGGCTGTAAACCGGTTTATTCGTCTCATGATGTGAACTTTTCGGTTTAAAGGCTGGAAACGTGCAGCAAGAAGATGTTTGAGGGGGGACCGTTTTCACTGCTGCACCAGTAAACCTGCAGCAGAGCGGCTGTTTTAGGGGGGGGCGTTTTCACTGCTGCACCAGTAAACCTGCAGCAGAGCAGCTGTCTTAGGGGGGGGGACCGTTTTCACTGCTGCACCAGTAAACCTGCAGCAGAACGGCTGTTTTAGGGGGGGGACCGTTTTCACTGCTACACCAGTAAACCTGCAGCAGAACGGCTGTTTTAGGGGGGGGGACCGTTTTCACTGCTGCACCAGTAAACCTGCAGCAGAGCAGCTGTTTTAGGGGGGGGGGGGGTTGGACCGTTTTCACTGCTACACCAGTAAGCCTGCAGCAGAGCGGCTGTTTTAGGGGGGGGACGTTTTCACTGCTACACCAGTAAACCTGCAGCAGAACGGCTGTTTGAGGGGGGACGGTTTTCACTGCTGCACCAGTAAACCTGCAGCAGAGCGTCTGTTTGGGGGGGGGGACAGTTTTCTCTGCTGCACCAGTAAACCTGCAGCAGAGCGGCTGTTTGGGGGGGGACGGTTTTCACTGCTGCACCAGTAAACCTGCAGCAGAGCAGCTGTTTGAGGGGGGGACAGTTTTCACTGCTACACCAGTAAACCTGCAGCAGAACGGCTGTTTGAGGGGGGGACGGTTTTCACTGCTGCACCAGTAAACCTGCATCAGAGCGTCTGTTTTGGGGGGGGGGGGGGACAGTTTTCTCTGCTGCACCAGTAAACCTGCAGCAGAACGGCTGTTTTGAGGGGGGGGACGGTTTTCACTGCTGCACCAGTAAACCTGCAGCAGAGCAGCTGTTTGAGGGGGGACAGCTTTCTCTGCTGCACCAGTAAACCTGCAGCAGAGCGGCTGTTTTAGGGGGGGGACCGTTTTCACTGCTGCACCAGTAAACCTGCAGCAGAGCGGTTGTTTGAGGGGGGGACGGTTTTCACTGCTGCACCAATAAACCTGCAGCAGAGCGGCTGTTTTAGGGGGGGGGGGGGACCGTTTTCACTGCTGCACCAGTAAACCTGCAGCAGAGCAGCTGTTGTTGAGGGGGGGGGGCTTTTCACTGCTGCACCAGTAAACCTGCAGCAGAGCGTCTGTTTGAGGGGGGACGGTTTTCACTGCTGCACCAATAAACCTGCAGCAGAGCGTCTGTTTGAGGGGGGACCGTTTTCACTGCTGCACCAATAAACCTGCAGCAGAGCGTCTGTTTGAGGGGGGGGGGGGGACGGTTTTCACTGCTGCACCAGTAAACCTGCAGCAGAGCAGCTGTTTGAGGGGGGGACCATTTTCACTGCTGCACCAATAAACCTGCAGCAGAGCGTCTGTTTGAGGGGGGACCGTTTTCACTGCTGCACCAATAAACCTGCAGCAGAGCGGCTGTTTGAGGGGGGGACCGTTTTCACTGCTGCACCAGTAAACCTGCAGCAGAGCGTTTGTTTAGGGGGGGGGACCATTTTCACTGCTGCACCAGTAAACCTGCAGCAGAGCAGCTGTTTTAGGGGGGGGGGGGGACCGTTTTCACTGCTACACCAGTAAACCTGCAGCAGAGCGGCTGTTTGGGGGGGGGGGATGGGGTTTTCACTGCTGCACCAGTAAACCTGCGAGCGTCTGTCATACTGGAAATGATGGAATTGGCAACCTGATCTCACAAAAATACGTGACATGAGCACGAACGGTTTAACTCATATTCGTGTAACTGACACGTAAAGCTGCACAATGTTAAGTTAATGGGGAAGCTTTTCGTGTCCCCAGACACGAATTTTTCTGCTTCAAATTACGTGCTGATGACACGTAAAACTGTGCAATTTAAAATCAACAAGTCCTCTAAACAAAATCACCCATATCAGGTCGTTTGTGCACAAAAATACGGACTATATTACGTTTTTAACATCCCCTCAGTTTAAATCTGCGATCCACAGTTCTTCTTATTCAGACAGAGCCTAAATCCTTTCAGGTTTTTTGGCTGCTTGTTGCCTGGAGAAACCTGGAGAAGCCTGGAATCCATCTCCCCGACTCCTGCATGACGGACAGCTGCTCTGTGTCCTGCAGCTGTTAGAGGCATTTCTTCCCCAACGTCGTCTGAATGACTTCATGCGCTGTCACTCAGTTCTGCAGACGTAACGAGCCGAGTTGCATGGAGACAGTTCGGGTTTAAAAGGTCGGACGTGGACCAAGCAGCTGGTCACTGAAGGTGACGTCCTGGCCCCCCAGCATTGGCAGTGCAGGGACCCACTCCCTGGATGTGAGGTCACAGGTGGACGGGGTAAAAATGACGTAAAGCTTCGGGGACCAGCGAGCAGCGGTGATGTATCATCGCTGCCGCAAAGCCCCTGATCCAGGATTATTTATTTAATTCCAGATGGTAGCTTCCCCCCCAGCTCCTGTAGCATCGCAGCGAGGGTTAGGGCTGTTAGTGTCGGTGTTATTAGGGGGATTAGGGGGATTACAGTTAGGGTTAGGATGGGGTCATTTAGCCCAGGACCATGAAGATCTGCTGTAACAAGTATTCGTATGTACCAGGACTTTGCACTTGAGGTATATTTTGATCATTGCATGTTAATACTAGCTAGCTTAGCTGTTACGGTTCGCTTTTTGCCTGTACGGCCTTTCAGAGAATCCGCTAAAGGAATCCCTTGGCACAGGTTAGTGTTGAAAGACATTTTAAAAAAAACTTTCTATAAACAGCCTACTTGCTAACCTACTACAAGCTACAAGCTCTAATAAGCTACAGAAGCTAACACATGCTAAGACATGCTAAAACAAGAAGAAATGCTGCATGGAGAGCAAAGGAAGCCGTCAGTTGTGGGTCATGATGGAGCGTGGAAGCTTTTTATGAGCTGAATTACAACCGTCAAACACTGATGAGCAGGTAGCGTTCACTTGTTAGTGAGTGGAAAGATTTTCTTCTTTTCGTAGCTCATTCTTAAAAGTCTTTACATCAACTCATATAATTATTCGGGGTGTGAGAACGCATCGATTCAATAGTTCACAGTCCTGAAATTTCAGAACCAGACAAACTGAAGACTGATCCTGATCAAATCCAGACCGGACTACGTAATCTGATCGTGTTATATGACCCGTTTTCATGATTTGACTCATTCCAGATCACTTTTGTCTGGACTGGATCTTTGGAACAACTATCACAATATTTTATGTTCAAATATCGCTATTTAAAAGATCTGCATCAGCAGCAGTCCAGCATGTGGAACGTCTCTGCTTTCCACTGATTTCTACGAGCATCTGCAGGTTCAGGTTCAACTTTAAACACAGTGGAAAGAACAAGTTAACGTGAGTCCAGGTTTTCATCGACCGCCCAGCTGTTGGAGACGGAAATATTTACTTTTCATATGCACGAATATGCGTTTTCATAAACTCATTTTTGTTTTACTGTTTTACTAATTTCACTCTAATTTCTGTCATTTATGTGAAACTGACAATATTTTGTAATTAATTTCAAATGGATCCGGTTTGATCGATAATTTCAGAAAGTCTTCGGTGACACATTGTGGTGCATCGTGGATTAAATTTATTGCAATATGTCAATTATTGCATCACTGTATCCTGATCTCATCATCATCCTAGGTAAAACATTTGGGGTTTGAAAAAATATCGATACACTGAATATGGTGATATTATGGGAATAATATGATATATATACAGTATATATATATATATATATATATATATATATATATATATATATTTTTATGTATTATACTAAAATATTTCAGTCAGTCAGTGATTTTTTGTACCGCTTATCCAGTTCAGGGTCGGGGGGTTGCTGGAGTCTATCCCAGCTATTATCAGGCGAGAGGCAGGTTCACCTGGACAGGTCGCCAGTCTGTCACAACACCAACTTAATACATTCTATTGTTATTATTATGATTATTATTGTTATAATTTATATATGTATAATATGGTGATATTTTCATATGCTGATATCATATTGATACAAACACAGTATTGATCTACTTTACTAACGAAATCTCGCAAGATTTCATCGTTCTGTTACGAAATCTCGCTTTTTCCTATTTCATTAGTAAAATAGATTGATACCGCATTCTTAAATATCACTATGATATCGGCATATGAAAATACCATGAACTATCACCACCATGATTGATATTCATTCATAGAAATTATTTAGGATTAATACTGAGGCTTAAACATATTCAACACAGCCGTTTAATCGCTTATGATATTTCCACTTGAAATTGCTAGATCCTATTTATTTATTTATTTATTTTTTCTCCATTTTATTTATTATCCCCCCCCCCCCCCCGCCCTTTTTCCCCTCTCATTATCTCTATACTATCCTTTATTTCTCTTAAGTAATTCTGGATTATTTAACCACCCTTTTGTCACATACACAATGAACTGTAAATATTGTCACAATCCTTAATTTAAAGAAAAGGAAAAAAAAAGAAAATATCGTGATATTTCAGTGTATCTATTTTTTCCCACCTCTAAAAAATATTGTGATAGTATTGTATCGCAAGATACCTAGTGATTAGGGGTGGGTATCACTACGTACCTCTCGATAGAGCAATGAATTCTTGTGAGATTTTGTTAGTTAAAAATATCAATACAGCGTTTTTCAATATCAATATTGTATCAGAACATAATATATCATGATATTTCAGTATATTGATATTTTGTCACACCCCTAGCTCAAACTGACCTCTGGATCCTGAACCAAATCAAACTGAAATCAGAAAGTGATTTACACCCCAAATAATTGCAGAGTGAGATGTTGGAGTGGCTCCAGCGTCACGCTTCTGCTTCCACACAGCACTCTCTAACTGGGATGAAGCCAGCAGGTCCACAGAGACCAGTACAACAGAGGAGCCGCGGGTCATCAACCCACCAGCTGCAAGCACACATACATTCTGTCTCATGAGTAGTAAGCCGATGGTTTCTTGCTGCAGTGTGGTGGGAGTCGGCGCATGATGAAAGGGGGGGGCACCCTGATGAAGCATGGAGGAGGAAGAATGAGGGGTGAGGTGAGTCACTGGAATGGTAAAGATCACAGCCAGGAGGTGGCTGCTAACACAAGGCTAACATCTACAGTCTTCATCCATCAGGAAGGCTTTCAGAGGACCCTATCCTGGTAATTCACATCCCCAACGATGATGATCCACATCAGTTATTAAGATGCTGGCATTTATTTGTGGTTTATTTTATTACAGTCTTCATTTATTCCCTTATTTTTTTAAAATGTTTTTAATTATTCCTTTATAAAGTCGTAAATAAATTCAGGCGTTAAGGAGTTAAACCATTTCAGATTCCAAGACTGAGAGTTTAAATCCTCGTTCTGCAGTTACTCAGATCTGGAGGAGGAGCGTCCCTCAGCTGAGAGGAAACGGTTTAGATGGTCGGAGATAAACCCAAACTATCGGACTCAGATCTGAACATGAACCGGAAGCTGCAACGCTTCAGGTCTACACGGACCTCCCAGGAGTCCCAGCAGAGACCAGCCCCTGGTCCACCAGCCAAACCTGGACCAGGGCTGGATCTGGGCATGCAGACCTGGAAAACACTGAACACATTCCACATGCATGTTCCTTCTTAACATGCATGCTCCACCGTAACATACGTGTTCTGAACTAGTTCACACATTCCACCAAAACATACGTGTTTCTGACCTAGTGTACACTTTCCACCGTAACATACATGTTCTGATCTAGTGTACATTTCCACCATAACATACGTGTTCTGATCTAGTGTACATTTCCACCATAACATACGTGTTCTGATCTAGTGTACACGTTCCACCGTAACATACGTGTTCTGATCTAGTGTACACGTTCCACCGTAACATACGTGTTCTGATCTAGTGTACACGTTCCACCGTAACATACGTGTTCTGATCTAGTGTACACGTTCCACCATAACATACGTGTTCTGATCTAGTGTACATTTCCACCATAACATACGTGTTCTGATCTAGTGTACACGTTCCACCGTAACATACGTGTTCTGATCTAGTGTACACGTTCCACCGTAACATACGTGTTCTGACCTAGTGTACACTTTCCACCGTAACATACATGTTCTAATCTAGTGTACACGTTCCACCGTAACATACGTGTTCTGATCTAGTGTACACGTTCCACCGTAACATACGTGTTCTGATCTAGTGTACACGTTCCACCGTAACATACGTGTTCTGATCTAGTGTACACGTTCCACCGTAACATACGTGTTCTGATCTAGTGTACACGTTCCACCGTAACATACGTGTTCTGATCTAGTGTACACTTTCCACCGTAACATACGTGTTCTGATCTAGTGTACACGCTCCACCGTAACATACGTGTTCTGATCTAGTGTACACGTTCCACCGTAACATACGTGTTCTGATCTAGTGTACACGTTCCACCGTGACATACGTGTTCTGACCTAGTGTACACGTTCCACCGTAACATACGTGTTCTGATCTAGTTCACACGTTCCACCAAAACATACGTGTTTCTGATCTAGTGTACACTTTCCACCGTAACATACATGTTCTGATCTAGTGTACACGTTCCACCGTAACATACGTGTTCTGATCTAGTGTACACGTTCCACCGTAACATACGTGTTCTGATCTAGTGTACACGTTCCACCGTGACATACGTGTTCTGACCTAGTGTACACGTTCCACCGTAACATACGTGTTCTGATCTAGTTCACACGTTCCACCAAAACATACGTGTTTCTGATCTAGTGTACACTTTCCACCGTAACATACATGTTCTGATCTAGTGTACACGTTCCACCGTAACATACGTGTTCTGATCTAGTTCACACGTTCCACCAAAACATTTGTGTTCTGACCTAGTGTACACTTTCCACCGTAATATACGTGTTCTGATCTAGTGTGCACGTTCCACCGTAACATACGTGTTCTGATCTAGTGTACAAGTTCCACCATAACATACGTGTTCTGATCTAGTGTACATGTTCCACCATAACATACGTGTTCTGATCTAGTGTACACGTTCCACCGTAACATACGTGTTCTGATCTAGTGTACAAGTTCCACCATAACATACGTGTTCTGATCTAGTGTACACGTTCCACCGTAACATATGTGTTCTGACCTAGTGTACACGTTCCACCGTAACATACGTGTTCTGACCTAGTGTACACGTTCCACCGTAATATACGTGTTCTGATCTAGTGTACACGTTCCACCGTAACATACGTGTTCTGACCTAGTGTACACGTTCCACCGTAACATACGTGTTCTGATCTAGTGTACACGTTCCACCGTAATATACGTGTTCTGATCTAGTGTACACGTTCCACCGTAACATACGTGTTCTGACCTAGTGTACATGTTCCACCGTAACATACGTGTTCTGATCTAGTGTACAAGTTCCACCATAACATACGTGTTCTGATCTAGTGTACACGTTCCACCGTAACATATGTGTTCTGACTTAGTGTACACGTTCCACCGTAACATACGTGTTCTGACCTAGTGTACACGTTCCACCGTAATATACGTGTTCTGATCTAGTGTACACGTTCCACCGTAACATACGTGTTCTGATCTAGTGTACATGTTCCACCTTAACATCCATGTTTTACATTCCACCTGGAACAGTGACTGATCTGGTCAAGCCAATCTCACTAACAGGATAAGTGATTAAGTACCACACACAGCTCTGACCGAACATTGGCAGGATGTATGATACTTTCTGACATGCATGATACTTTCTGACATGTATGATACTTTCTAACATGAATGACACTTTCAATCATCTATGATGCTTTCTTAGATGAATGATACTTTCTTACATGTATTATACTTCCTAACATGTATGATACTTTCTGACATGTATGATGGTTTCTGACATGTATGATGGTTTCTGACATGTATGATGGTTTTTGACATGTATGATGCTTTCCAACACGTATGATGGTTTCTGACATTTATGATGGTTTCTGACATGTATGATGCTTTTCTTACACGTATAATGCTTTTTGACATGTATGATACTTTCTGTCACATATGATGCTTTCTGACATCTATGATACTTTCAAACATCTGTGATGGTTTCTGACATTTATGATACTTTTCTTACATGTATGATGCTTTTTGACATGTATGATACTTTGTAACACGTATGATGGTTTCTGACATGTATGATACTTTCAAACATCTGTGATGGTTTCTGACATTTACAATGCTTTTCTTACATGAATGATACTTTCTGATACATATGATGCTTTCTGACATCAATGATACTTTCTGAGATGTATGATGCTTTTAACATGTATGATAGGCTACTACTTCTTGGAGTAAAAACAAGTCCTGCAATCATGAAAGGCTTAAATGTCAGAAACTGCAGCGTCTAACAATCTAGGAATCCTGCAGCACGTTTCCGTACGTCTGTTTTCCTGCAGAAAACGGACTTCGCACGACTTAATGTAACTATAATTCACTACTTTAGACGAAGAGGCAGAACTTTTAGGTTATTAAGTTGTAAACATGAGGAAGAGGATGATTTTCATCACTTGGGGACTTCAGTCTTGCTCTTGTAGAAACATCGTGTATGGGTTCAGGAACTACGATGTTTCCTTTAGTGTTGTACTTATCATTATTTAATTACTTCTTTCCTGAACGTCCAACATAATGAAGTATGGTTTAGAAATGGGGGGAAGGTTTGTCTTAATGAAGATATGTGAGAGAAAAGTTAGAAGAGGTTTCTCACCAGCTCGCCCTCACGGCCTCGATGTCACTCACTAAATTTTGGGCCAAACAAATCCCAAAAATCTGTGGAGGAAAGAAAAAGCAGCGATGAGCGGAGAAGAGAGGCCAGCGTTTGAGGCGACGAGGACGGGAACCGACCTGGAGCAGGGCCACGCCGATGAAGATGCCGGCCACCAGGGTGAGGTTGTCCTGCAGCCACTTCTCAAACTGCGGCACGCAGCCTTTCACGTTGATGTAGTCCTTCTGCTCCGAGTCCTGTCAGACCACAACCAGGTTTCACCGAGCGTGCCCACCACGGTTAGCAGACCCAGCATGCGTTCAGGGGTCTGCGCTACACAATCTTACACAGGGTTCCCATCTATTGGTGAAGTTATTTTCCAGGACTTTTCCAGCTGCTACAGTACAAGTCAAGTTATCACAACATAGACTAATAAATTCCACCCCAAGCCTTTGGAGAAGAGTTCTACAATTGTAGATTATATTTTTTACAGCAATGGAGTAGCGATAAAGCAGAGACGAAGGAGAGACGAAGGAGAGATGAAGGAGAGACGAAGCAGAGACGAAGGAGAGACAAAGCAGAGATGAAGGAGAGAGAAGAGTGAAGGAGAGATGAAGCAGAGACGAAGGAGAGATGAAGGAGAGACGAAGCAGAGACGGGGAAGGAGAGACAAAGCAGAGATGAAGGAGAGATGAAGGAGAGACGAAGCAGAGACGAAGGAGAGACAAAGCAGAGATGAAGAAGAGGCAAAGGAGAGATGAAGGAGAGACGAAGGAGAGATGAAGGAGAGACGAAGCAGAGACGAAGGAGAGAGGAAGGAGAGACGAAGCAGAGACGAAGGAGAGACAAAGCAGAGATGAAGGAGAGACGAAGCAGAGACGAAGGAGAGAGGAAGGAGAGACGAAGCAGAGACAAAGGAGAGACAAAGCAGAGATGAAGCAGAGATGAAGGAGAGACAAAGCAGAGATGAAGGAGAGATGAAGCAGAGATGAAGGAGGAGACGAAGCAGAGACGAAGGAGAGACGGAAGCAGAGAGGAAGGAGAGACAAAGCAGAGATGAAGGAGAGATGAAGCAGAGATGAAGCTAAGACGAAGCAGAGAGGAAGGAGAGACAAAGCAGAGATGAAGGAGAGATGAAGCTAATACGAAGCAGAGAGGAAGGAGAGACAAAGCAGAGATGAAGGAGAGATGAAGCTAATACGAAGCAGAGAGGAAGGAGAGATGAAGGACAGATGAAGGAGAGACGAAGGGAGAGATGAAGCAGAGACAAAGCTGATACGAAACAGAGATAAAGCAGAGATGAAGGAAAGACAAAGGAGAGACGAAGACGAGACGAAGGAGAGAGGAAGCAGAGACGAAGGAGAGACGAAGCAGAGATGAAGGACAGATGAAGGATAGATGAAGCAGAGACGAGGGAAAGACGAATCGGTGTTACTTACTGGCTTTGCTCGGATGTCGTATCCACATTGAGTGTTAATCACGTCCTCCTGGAGACAGAAACAAGCTGCTTTACCTTCAGTATCACGGCCGTTATTCACTGGGACTCCCATGAAAAACACTATTATTAATCCATCTGCTTCATTCTTATTCCAACACAGACTCCAGGCGGCCGGCGTCCGTCTCAGCTGCTCCTGGACGAGAGCCAGGTGCTCCGGAGATGCCACCAAAACCTGATTTCACAACTAACTGCAGCATTAACACCACGGATCGCCTGATACACAGATTCTCTCATCAGCCTCGGCCGATACAACCTGCTGATATTTGAGGCTGATACGGCATTTAACTCCAAAATTAGAATGAGGGACGCACTGAAAGCTGATTTTGAAAACTTTAAGATAAAAAAAAGCACTTCAATTAAATATACAAAAGAGAAACAGTGCATTTAAACAAATATTAAACGGAAACATTAAGCTTGTAATTTATATTAAACTACCATCTATATAGATGCCTGTCTGTAAATTATGCCAGGGGTGGGGTTATAGCGGATTATCACGCTTCCGTGTTCCGGTTTCCGGAACTTGAAACATTTAGCCGCTTCTTTTCCGGGCCAATTCAATGTCCCTGCTCTGTTCCACTTCGTAAATTGAATCAACACCAACCCTACTTAAGTTTTCATGGACTCCAGACTGAAGTGATACGAAGGAAGAAGTGGATCAAAGCGATTCGCCGGAGTGAAGGGCCGAACTTTATAACAAAACAACGTAGCACGTTTGTTTGTAGCCGGCACTTCAATGACGCAGACTACACAGCTAGCGTTAGCATTAGCGGGCTAGCGTTAGCTGACGTGACTAACTTTGTGCGTCTTAAAACACACAAGCATCTGAAAATCGGGTCTGAAACCCCCCCCCCCCCCCCCCCCCCCCCGTTTCCAGTGGAACAACTGGGGACTGCAAGAAAGGGCGCTCTTGTGTGTTTTCAGCCGCACAAAGTTAGGCACGTCATCAAGCTGGCTAATGCTAACCTGCTAACACCAACTGTGTAGTCTACTGGCTACAAACAAACGTGCTTGGTTTTTTAATTATAAAGTTTGACCCTTCACTGCGGCAAATCGCTTTGATCCACTTCTTACTTAGCATCACTTCAGTCGAGAATAAATTAAACTTAAGTATGGTTGGCGTTTATCTGATTTACAAAGTGTAACAGAGCAGGGACAGCTATTGTTGAAATGGCCCGGAAGAGGAAACGCCTAGATTCAGGAAAGTTCTGGAAAGCGTGATAATCCCCTGTGGAAGTGATGTTGTCAAATGTAATAAAGCAGAAGAAGAACTAGAAGGAAATGGGGTAGATTATCGTTTGGGTCGGGGGGAAATCAAAGCAAACAGCGTGTTTGAAGAAGCCGAAGTCAAAACAATGAAAAGCAACTGGAACATGTAGACAGAGATGGAGAAGCCTAATAATAAGCAGCAGAAAGGTTTCCCCGGGTTTCTTCTTCTTCCTGCTTTTTCAGCATTGTTCAGTGGTTGTATTGGGAAGCGTCGCCCCCTAGCGAGCAGTTGTAACAGGGCGGTTTGTTTCCACTTCCGTTACTGCAGTATGAACGCAAAGCCAAGCAAAGAAAGCTGTAAAATTTTTCAGATCTCTCCGCCCAATCAGACCGAGTCCTGGATGCACCCTAAGATACAAACTGACACATCGAATTTATAGTTTTTATCGTGAGATGACAAATTATTACCATGGGGAATTTCTTTGACGATATATTGCACATGATAACATATCGCCCATTCCTACTGACAATATCACATTTAACTGAGACGGCTCCTCAATCCTGAGTTTCCTCCAACCATCCCACACAAATCCTCACTAAACGGTTAAATCACGATGGACAGCAACAAACAGAGACAGACAGAATGATGCAGAGCCGTGTCCTCTGATGCAGAGGTGGACACGAACATCTGGGAAGTAGCAGAGAGGAGTCCTACCGCCGGGTCCTTGGTGCAGCAGGAGAAGGGAACTCCACACTTTTCCCGACTGGGATTCCCGTCGGTACAGTTAAAGTAGATGTTCAGGTTCCAGTCGTCTGCTCCGAACGCACCGCAGCACTCCCACTGGAGGAGGACGAAACCATGTTAGGCTACGGCGTGTGCTTCTCAGCAGAAATGATGCATTCTGATGCTGTTCCTTCCATTAATCCAAAGTTAGGCTTATTATTACCAACATGTCGCCTTGCTCTTGGCTTTTTGCATCTGCACTGTGGTGCATCATTTCAATAACAAGTCGTGTTTTCAAGCTCCTAAAACTCTGGTTCCATGTGAATGACACATCCAGAAGGTGAAACCTCAGTGAATCCACCCCAACTGGTCTCTGTGTGGACAAGCTTTTCATTTAAATCTCACTGGCTCTGAGCAGATGAAGCCTTGTGCTCTTTGAGGGACCCCAGGGGGGGCCTGGAACCCCATGTAGGGGACCACTGGATTAACCCATGACGACTTGATTATTATAAATGATTTGACCTGTTTCTGTTAGAAATTCTTCTGCAGTTGTTAAACTAGTGGATTTTATGTTAAGCAGAGAAGCGTCATTGACACGCTTTGATTGTTGGCATGGTGCACGATTTTTACAGGTCATGATGGTAACCATGGGTTACTAGGTCGTCGTATTATTTGAGTCATGATGGTAACCATGGGTTACCATTTCGTTGTATTTTTCAGTTCATGACAGTAACGGTGGGTTACCATGACGTATTTTTCAGTTCATGACAGTAACCGTGGGTTACCATGACGTATTTTACAGGTCATGACAGTAACCGTGGGTTACCATGACGTATTTTTCAGGTCATGACGGTAACCGTGGGTTACCATGACATATTTTTCAGTCCATGACAGTAACCGTGGGTTACCATGACGTATTTTATAGTTCATGACAGTAACCGTGGGTTACCATGACGTATTTTTCAGGTCATGACAGTAACCGTGGGTTACCATGACGTATTTTTCAGTCCATGACTGTAACCGTGGGTTACCATGACGTATTTTACAGGTCATGACAGTAACCGTGGGTTACCATGACGTATTTTTCAGTCCATGACAGTAACCGTGGGTTACCATGACGTATTTTACAGGTCATGACAGTAACCTTGGGTTACCATAATGTATTTTACAGGTCATGACAGTAACCGTGGGTTACCATGACGTATTTTTCAGTCCATGACAGTAACCGTGGGTTACCATGACGTATTTTACAGGTCATGACAGTAACCTTGGGTTACCATAATGTATTTTACAGGTCATGACAGTAACCGTGGGTTACCATGACATATTTTACAGGTCATGACAGTAACCGTGGGTTACCATGACATATTTTACAGGTCATGACAGTAACCGTGGGTTACCATAACGTATTTTACAGGTCATGACAGTAACCGTGGGTTGCCATGACGTATTTTTCAGTTCATGACAGTAACCGTGGGTTACCATGACGTATTTTACAGGTCATGACAGTAACCGTGGGTTACCATGACGTATTTTTCAGTTCATGACAGTAACCGTGGGTTACCATGACGTATTTTACAGGTCATGACGGTAACCGTTGGTTACCATGACATATTTTACAGGTCATGACAGTAACCGTGGGTTACCATAATGTATTTTACAGGTCATGACAGTAACCGTGGGTTACCATGACATATTTTTCAGTTCATGACAGTAACCGTGGGTTACCATGATGTATTTTTCAGTCCATGACAGTAACCCTGGGTTGCCATGACGTATTTTACAGGTCATGACAGTAACCGTGGGTTACCATAATTTATTTTACAGGTCATGACAGTAACCGTGGGTTACCATGACGTATTTTTCAGTTCATGACAGTAACCGTGGGTTACCATAACGTATTTTACAGGTCATGACAGTAACCGTGGGTTACCATGACGTATTTTTAGTTCATGACAGTAACAGTGGGTTACCATGACGTATTTTTCAGTCCATGACAGTAACCGAGGGTTACCATAACGTATTTTACAGGTCTTGACAGTAACCGTGGGTTACCAAGATGTATTTTACAGGTCTTGACAGTAACCGTGGGTTACCATGACGTATTTTACAGGTCTTGACAGTAACCGTGGGTTACCATGACGTATTTTACAGGTCTTGACAGTAACCGTGGGTTACCATAACGTATTTTACAGGTCTTGACAGTAACCGTGGGAAACCATAACGTATTTTACAGGTCTTGACAGTAACCGTGTGTTACCATGACGTATTTTTCAGTTCATGACAGTAACCATGGGTTACCATGACGTATTTTACAGGTCATGACAGTAACCGTGGGTTACCATAACGTATTTTACAGGTCTTGACAGTAACCGTGTGAACCCATAACGTATTTTACAGGTCTTGACAGTAACCGAGGGTAAGCATGACGTATTTTTCAGTTCATGACAGTAACCATGGGTTACCATGACGTATTTTTCAGTCCATGACAGTAACCGTGGGTTACCATGACGTATTTTACAGGTCATGACAGTAACCGTGGGTTACCGTGACGTATTTTTCAGGTCATGACAGTAACCGTGGGTTACCATGACATATTTTACAGGTCATGACAGTAACCGTGGGTTACCATGACGTATTTTTAGTTCATGACAGTAACCGTGGGTTACCATGACGTATTTTACAGGTCATGACAGTAACAGTGGGTTACCATGACGTATTTTACAGGTCATGACAGTAACCGTGGGTTACCATGACGTATTTTTAGTTCATGACAGTAACCGTGGGTTACCATGACGTATTTTACAGGTCATGACGGTAACCGTGGGTTACCATGACATATTTTACAGGTCATGACAGTAACCGTGGGTTACCATAACGTATTTTTCAGGTCATGACAGTAACCGTGGGTTACCATGACATATTTTTCAGTTCATGACAGTAACCGTGGGTTACCATGACGTATTTTTAGTTCATGACAGTAACCGTGGGTTACCATAACGTATTTTACAGGTCATGACAGTAACCGTGGGTTACCATGACGTATTTTTAGTTCATGACAGTAACAGTGGGTTACCATGACGTATTTTTCAGTCCATGACAGTAACCGAGGGTTACCATAACGTATTTTACAGGTCTTGACAGTAACCGTGGGTTACCATGATGTACTTTACAGGTCTTGACAGTAACCGTGGGTTACCATGACGTATTTTACAGGTCATGACAGTAACCGTGGGTTACCATGACGTATTTTACAGGTCTTGACAGTAACCGTGTGAAACCATAATGTATTTTACAGGTCTTGACAGTAACCGTGGGTTACCATGACGTATTTTTCAGTTCATGACAGTAACCGTGGGTTACCATGACGTATTTTACAGGTCATGACAGTAACCGTGGGTTACCATAACGTATTTTACAGGTCTTGACAGTAACCGTGTGAACCCATAACGTATTTTACAGGTCTTGACAGTAACCGTGTGAAACCATAATGTATTTTACAGGTCTTGACAGTAACCGTGGGTAAGCATGACGTATTTTTCAGTTCATGACAGTAACCATGGGTTACCATTACGTATTTTTCAGTCCATGACAGTAACCGTGGGTTACCATGATGTATTTTACAGGTCATGACAGTAACCGTGGGTTACCATGACGTATTTTACAGGTCATGACAGTAACCGTGGGTTACCATGACGTATTTTTCAGTTCATGACAGCAACCATGGGTTACCATGACGTATTTTTCAGTCCATGACAGTAACCCTGGGTGACCATGACGTATTTTTAGTTCATGACAGTAACTGTGGGTTACCATGATGCATTTTTAGTTCATGACAGTAACCGTGGGTTACCATGACGTATTTTTTAGTTCATGACAGTAACCGTGGGTTACCATGACGTATTTTACAGGTCATGACAGTAACCGTGGGTTACCATGACGTATTTTACAGGTCATGACAGTAACCGTGGGTTACTATGACGTATTTTACAGGTCATGACAGTAACCGTGGGTTACCATGACGTATTTTTAGTTCATGACAGTAACCGTGGGTTACCATGACGTATTTTACAGGTCATGACTGTAAATGTGGGTTACCATGACGTATTTTACAGGTCATGACAGTAAATGTGGGTTACCATGACGTATTTTTAGTTCATGACAGTAACAGTGGGTTACCATGACGTATTTTTCAGTCCATGACTGTAACCGTGGGTTACCATGACGTATTTTACAGGTCATGACAGTAACCGTGGGTTACCATGACGTATTTTACAGGTCATGACAGTAACCCTGGGTTACCATGACGTATTTTACAGGTCATGACAGTAAATGTGGGTTACCATGACGTATTTTTAGTTCATGACAGTAACAGTGGGTTACCATGACGTATTTTTCAGTCCATGACTGTAACCGTGGGTTACCATGACGTATTTTACAGGTCATGACAGTAACCGTGGGCTACCATGACGTATTTTTCAGTTCATGACAGTAACCGTGGGTCACCATGACGTATTTTTAGTTCATGACAGTAACCGTGGGTTACCATGACGTATTTTACAGGTCATGACTGTAAATGTGGGTTACCATGACATATTTTACAGGTCATGACTGTAAATGTGGGTTACCATGACGTATTTTACAGGTCATGACAGTAACCGTGGGTTACCATGACGTATTTTACAGGTCATGACAGTAACCGTGGGTTACCATGACGTATTTTACAGGTCATGACAGTAACCGTGGGTTACCATGACGTATTTTTCAGTTCATGACAGTAACTGTGGGTTACCATGATTCGTATTTTTTACAGGTCATGACAGTAACCGTGGGTTACCATAACGTATTTTACAGGTCATGACAGTAACCGTGGGTTACCATGATGTTGTATTTTACAGGTCATGACTGTAACCGTGGGTTACCATGATGTTGTATTTTTCAGTTCATGACTGTAACCGTGGGTTACCATGACGTATTTTACAGGTCATGACAGTAACCGTGGGTTACCATGACGTATTTTACAGTTCATGACAGTAACCGTGGGTTACCATGATGTCGTATTTTACAGTTCATGACTGTAACCGTGGGTTACCATGATGTTGTATTTTACAGGTCATGACTGTAACCGTGGGTTACCATGATGTTGTATTTTTTTGGTCATGACTGTAACTGCTGGAGTGAATGATGGCATGTCATGGTTATATTTCATTGTGCTGTTAAAGATATTTGAAATGCAAACAAAATGAATAAAAAGAAAACAAACTTGACGGACAAACTTTGTTATTAATGACCTGTTTACTTACGTATTCCTGAGTGAAGTCGATGAGGTTCTGTAGGTCGATGTCGTCCCTGTACGCCCGGATGTTGTTGTTGATGAACAGGTTGAGCTGGTCTTTTATCCAGTCCTTGAAGACAAATGCCAGAATTCCCGTCGTCAACTCCAAGAAGAAGATAATTCCCAGAAACACGGAGAACTGGAGGAGACAGTCACACACATGCAGGTCATGAGCAGTGGTTAACATTTCCCCATCATTCATCGCTGCCGTGGGCTGAACGTACAAACTTCAGTAAAAACGTGTTTTCCCGCAGTGCTCCGATGCACCCGGCGAAGCCCAGGATGAACATGACCCCTCCAACCACCATGAAGAGCCAGACGGGGTCCAGACCCCCCAGATCTGTGATGGACGAGATGTTGGACAGAACCCCCTGCAGCGGAGAGGAAGACCACAACAACATGCAACGAAAATGGTCAGAAGAAGCCGAACGTGCTGCATCACAGATGAAAATAAAAATGTGCTCACCTTCTCACTCCACGCCCACAGTCCCACTCCGACCAAGGCCATGCCCAGCAGCTGCAAAACACCAGTCACATCTTATTACTGCGAAGATGGACGGATGCAGATGACACGAAGCCGCCCTGACAGTCTTCCTCAGCAAACATTTTCCCCGTGACCCCGTCGGTCTGAGTTTAGTCGCTGGCAGCAGGATGTGACGCTGCAGTTTCATCCTTCAGCTGCTCGGCTTCATTCACCAGCTTTTCTTTTTCACAGCGACTTTTAGGTGCTTATTCCTGTCTGGAAGGACCGGTGTGAGCAGAAATACTGGGAATGTGCCCATACATACCCATATGAGTCACATCCTAATCCTAAGAGTATTAATGATAATGTTAATAATAATAATGATGATTAAATCCAGATGGGGTGATGAAGGCCCTCGCACCTTTGGCGGCACTCCAGCCTATGCACCCCAGTTTCAGAAAAGTGTACTCGCTCAGGGGTTTTAAAGAAATGGATGTCATTAAAGATGGTATAGAGCAACATTTTTCATGATGGGGCCCAATTTTCAGTCCAAACTGGTCCAGGGTCCATTCACATTTTAACACGGTATCAGTGTAATGACCTAATTTTTGGTTTGCTTATTTAATAACTGAACCAAATCCAGCTGCCTTTAACAGACTGAACCTAGTAAAATGTGGCTTATAAACATGATAAATATTATATATATATATATAATATATATATATATATATATATATGAGATGGTCACAAACACATTTATATCACACGTATATTCATGGAATAAAATCAGACTCCTACAGGAACAAATCAGAATTAGACTATAAACAAAAAAAAAAAAAAAGAGATTTTTTTTTATTAATTTCCTTTTTGGAAAAAAAAAAAATTTTTTTTATTTCATTCTTTCAATATCACAAAATCTACAACATTTTACCACAAAAAAGAGGAACAACAGAAAAAACTGATGGAAACTGATTTAAAAAAAGAGATAAAATGCTGCAGTAATCGATCACACTGAAAATATAAAGGCTAAATTTAAATAATCTGTAAAAACCTGGATTTTATTTGTTCAGACATTGTTAGGGACATTTGTGTACCAACTGCAAAAACTTAAGCTAATCAAAACTGATCAATAATGACTTTTCCTTAAAAAGAGTACGTGCCCTTTGCTATCATTACATGCTTTTAAAAAAAAAAAAAAACTGCAATAGATCATTTAGTTATGCACGGTAAATGTCTGTGTTATTTAAAAAATATTTTATTTGTGCCCATTTTTACTGACTATATGGAAGATATTGGCAGTTTTAAACCCTAATTCCTATATGTGCATTTAATGCTCCCCACTTACCGACATGACACAAAAAGATTCACAAAACTTAATGTTTTTGTTCTAATGATAGACAAAAAAATGTTTCCTAACAGGGTGGAAAACCTTTGTTTCCGGTTATCCTGCATTTTTTCCATATGGAAAGAATGCAACTCCATGTAAAACAGTACAACAATAATTTATTCAAATTAATTTTCCTCTTAGTTTTCATTAAAAGATGAAAATGAGGGAACAAAGCAGCGCATTAAATGTGTATGTGGTTCCATGCTATGCGAGTATGTGACATAGATCTGATAGAAGTAACAAAGTCCTCTGCTCAGACAGAGAAATAATAATGGAAACCTGCGTGAGAAATCATATTTCATTTAAGCCACGTTTCAGTAAAACTGAAGGATTTGGGATCCAAACAATGAGATGCCTTCGTACAAAATTAAACTAAACATGAGAAATAAGAAACAAGTAATATATATATAGATTTTTTAAATACTGACATTTATACATGATACGTACAATTATAATATTATTATAGTGATTAATTGTGATTATTAATCTCCACCCTAATTTCCCCGCTGCTGTAGCTCTTACACTGATGTACATTTAGCTAACTAACCCTAACCAGAATAACACACCTTAAATGACTAAATTTAACATTTTAAGAGAAAAAAACGACTTTGTAAGCTTTTTCCATAATTCACCATAACAGGGTGGAACTTTAAGAGTGCCTCATACAGGTTTGACATTTTTTAAGATGAAAAAAGTGACTAGTTGAAGCAGTTGAGGTTTCCTCCTTTACCACTGTTGAACTTCTGCCAAAACCGCATCATGTCACCTCCTGTAAATGGCTTTTATGGAACTGTAGTCCTTTTTGAGTGGTGATTAAGAACATAACAGGGTGGAAAACTACTACTGGGACAAGTAGATAATAAAGAAAATGAATAATAAGGAACATAGTTTTACCAGATTCAATTGCATAACAAAACAAACTTGAGTCCAGTTTATCATGTTATTAAAGAAAAAATAAGAGTTCTGTGGTTTTATAGCCTAAAGGACTTGAGGAAGTTGATCACATTGCACTGGGGACATGATGAAGTTGATCATGAGTGTTACCAAAAAGGTGTGTAAAACGCAAAATACTACCTGAAATTCCCTTTATTTATCTTAAGATTATGGGGAGCACTTCAGTGCATAATTAAAGAACTTGGTTGGAAATGTTTGGCACATTTTAGAAAAAATTAGGGTAAAAGAAACATGGGGACATGAAATATTGCCGCAAAAAAAGAATCACCCGCCACCAGGTGGGGGGAGGCTACATTGCAACTCATCCAGTCATAGATAACTGTAAATATACGGCGCTCGCGGCCCACATGTGTAAAAGAAACGTTTTTTCACGGCCCTCTAGGCGGCGCTGGAGGCCCGAGCTTGGACCACAGCCCCATGGATAAGAATCACTGGTACAGAAGATGTTAGTTTGAATAATTTAAGCAATATTAGCTGAAACTGGGTTCACTGCCCCATAGGCATGTCATGATATGAAAATTTCATGTCCCGGTTATTGTGACCAAAATTATTACAATTATCATAATTATTGCGGTATTGTTGAAATGTTCTCAAAATATTCCAAACTTGCTTATACACACTGAAATCATTAGGGCTGTGTTCAAAAAATTCGATTTTCCAATTCTGAACCGATTCTCATATTAATTTCCAAAGATCAATTTTTCTTTCCTTTTTTTTTTTTAAAATGACCGTTTAATGTTATGGTTAATGCCTCTGGTTAGGTGCAGTGGCTCAGCCGCTCCGCTAGGGGGAGATAGTGAGCTGAACAGAGTGTAGGTCTACTAAAGTTAGTGCAGTGTCATAAGAAGACTAAGCATATGGGGCTGGTGCAAGTAATTTCTAAAAAATTCAGTTCAAACAGAGCAGAGGAAACATCTGCCTCTAATTACTTTAATAAATGCAGTTGATGTTTGTGATCAAGGTGAAATTGATAGCTACTTGCTATTTTGTATGTTATCTTGAAGTTGCGACGTAGATGCTAATTCTGTTAGCATGTCAATGGCATTTTCCTTTAATAGTTAGCATCAAGCTAGCGGGTTAGTCGCTAGTCGTTTTAAGTTTTAAGTGCTGGCTTGCTGTGTATTTTGCTTCACCAAATTATAATTTTGTGAATTTTTATTATTTGTTTACTGTTATTTGAATTGCTATTGTGAATTTAGCCTTTCTTATTGGAGGGTATAATTTTGTGGATGACTGCGTCTGTGTCAAAATGAAGGGAGAGGGTTTGGTCCTTACAGCCACCATTAACTACATTACTTCATTAATTTGTTGTTGAATATTAATGTAATACTAGCATTAATATGTTGCATAACTACAGAGTCATGGAATTCTGGTAAAGGCTGACAAAATTTTCAATGCCAGCAAACCAAATTGAGATCGAATGGAGATCGGATTGGATCGGACAGATCAGACGGATCAAAAATAATCGATTCTTGAAATCTGAATCGATACCCAGCCCTAGAGATCATTTCACCAAGTTATATGTTAGGGTTAAACAACGAGAAGCCGTGCATTACACAGTTTTAATGCACGGCGTGAAAACCTGAACACCAGGACGCGTAGAGGAGTTCCTCCACGAAGTGCATTAGAGCTGTATGATGCACAGATCCGAGTTGTTTAATATACCATGGTCCCACAGAGTAAACATTTTATGACAAATGTTGATTCACTTTATTAAACTACCTAAACATGTTTGCATATAGGAACTATTTTATGCGGGCAGCTGGTTTGAGTGTTGCTATGGTGATATTCCGTGGCGGAATGATATGACAGTAATCTACCAAACCATGTCAAAAATAATGCACACCAGTTGACATTAGAATTCTCACTGACTGTGGTGCAGTAAATAAATAAATAAATAACACTTTCTGTTGTCAGAAACATGAAAATAAGTGAACATCAAATGTGCATTAATCGTGAAAATAAACTTCATAAGTTTTATTGCACAATGACGGATCATATTTCAGTGGATGAGTTAACTGTTCAGCTGTTTCTTTTGTAAATCCTGATTTCATTTTATTTTTAAGTGTGTGAGCTCCTGCACTCCCACGACTATAAATACCAACTGTTCCTCTTCATTCCTTTTTCAAGATATCTTTAATATAACTTTGAGGGGTTTTATTTTATTTTGCACATTTTAACATCATTTCTTTGCTGTGTTCTTCTGCCGTTGCTGTCGCAGTTTCCCGTTTCTTCAGATTTTGAGCTACACCAGGTCAGAGCTGCCGTAGATTCAGTTTTTCCCGCCAAGTTTTTTTTTTTTTTTTTTAATCCCAAAAGTTGACTAATTTTGGTGTACAGCAGTTTTTGTTCGTACGCCAGCTTTAAAACAAGCCCCCTGGAGTCTGTTGTTGTCTTTATACATTCTTTTCTCTCACAGTCTAAAGTGTGAAACAGGTGTAGCGAAGATGGCGGCAGCAACTGTTGCAGGACTTCACATCATCTAAACTTGGCTTTCGTCTTATTTATTCACACGTGTTGCGTTCAGTTCAGCGTTGAAGCAAAAATAAGCGCGTTCAGTGAACAACGTGCCGTTTATGCTCCCTCATGTTTAGCTAGCCTACGTCTGTTTAAACGTCACTGGCCTCATTTCCTGCGTCCCTTACGTTGGATCGGTTGGCATGATTGTTACGCAACACATTGTCTTTATTAGGCAGTAAAGCTGGTAATTAATCACAATCATGATTAATCAGAAAGAATTTGTGATTGAAAGCTGCACCAGAGCCTGAGATGTAGGACGATATTTCCCAACATTTTTTTTCGACGGGTCAGATTTTGATTTTACATGAATATCTTCCTCCCTTCATGTTACTTCTTAATTTAACTTCTGTATCTGCAAACGTTGTTTTGTGCACTAAAAACTAAGACATCGTTGCATGTCAGGTTTTCACATAACTCAGTGAAATGTGCGAGGTGGTCATCGAGGTACAGTTGAAACGCGATGTCTCAACTGTACCTCGATGCAGAACGCCATTGCTTTGCGTGCTGTTCAGCAGTGCAGAATTTTAAGATTTTAAGTCACAATTATGCAAAAATAAGAACAAATCATAGGTGGTTTTGTTATTAATTAATTTATTTATTGTTTACATTTGAACAGTCTGCTATTCTGACTTGTCATTCTGTTATTATTGCAGGTATTGTTTATGTTTACACCGTTTGCACTATCCATTAAATAACTTGTTCTTGATCATTTTTTAAAAGTTTGCGCGTGTGATTGTTAAGTTAAATCAAACTGAAAACTTAAAGTGTAAAATAAAACTGTAAGTTTTTAATAGTTCATTACATCAGCAGTATCATTTTTGCAGCCATTTCAATGGCATTAGCTTTACTCTGTTCTTATTCAGCGGTACAGTTGAGACAAAAACACACCTCTTGTTTTAGATTAACTGTGAAAATTATAAATTACTCATGGATATTATTTCTTGGTTATTTTTAGTAGGAAATAGAGGATGCATTTTGTGAGAAAGAAAGAAAGAAAGAAAGAAAGAAAGAAAGAAAGAAAGAAAGAAAGAAAGAAAGAAAGAAAAAGAAAGAAAGAAAGAAAGAAAGAAATCTTCTGTCCGGACCCTTTTTTAATATTTGCGTGGAAATGCGGGGAGTGAAACGGTCTCAGCTGTACTCCGTCCACCCCTCAGTGTGTGTTGTTGTGTGTTATGGACGTGTACAGTGTGTAGTGTGTGTGAGAGCGTGTGTTGCGGTGCGTCAGCTGGATGGAGCCTCGCGCGCTGAGCTGTCATTATCGTCCACCACAGAAAGCCGATTAGCTGCTGCTCTGAACTGCAGCTGCTTTTATCCGGACACAACAGCCGCAGAAAGAAGCGCCGATCCAGCAGGAAGACCGCAGATAACGGTCTCTCCATGACGATGATGATGATGATGATAATACGGGCCTTCCTCCTAAACCACACAATAAACCCACCGGCTCCTAAAGAGAGCGCGCGCAGGGGGGTGAATATCAGAAAACAAAGCAGCCCCCTTACCCAGAACAGGATGTTGAATCCGAAAATGAAGTACTTGATGCAGCAGCTGACTTCGTGGCCTTTGTAATGATTCCCCGACATGTTTGCGCATCATCCGCGTCCGGGCGCGAGGAGAGAACGCGGCCTGCTTCAGAGGCTTTGTGCTGGGAGCAGGACGCGAACAGGTTCAGCGCTGCGGGGATGCATCTCTCTCTCTGCCGGCTCACGCCTCAGACCCGCGGCGGTGACATGGTGGACGACCGACGCGCGCGCTCACTGACACGACGATGAAAAGGACAGAAACGACATTAACGCAGCATCCAGACCATCACGGACGCTTCCTCCGCTACTCCGGGCAATTTGCGCCTACAGGAGGCGGTGACGCAGCTGAGGATGGTCGTCGATGATTGGCTGGAGAAGGAGGTGACGGACAGGAACGAGAGCCAGTCACATAAGAGGAATGCTGATGCACTTCCTGTGTTGTTTTCACCGATAATAACACTGATAATCATAATTTACTAAACATAACTGTTGAAGCATTTACAAAAGCTGGATTATTGTTATTCTGTGATATACAAGCCAATATATATATATCCTTATATATATCACACACACAAGTTCAGAAAAAGTCCAATTAAAGACCCATATATATATATATATATATATATTCATACACACACGTTTGTTTTTGTATCCCTGTGGGGTACATCCATTGACATAATGCATTCCCTAGCCCCTTACCCTAAACCTAACACCCATAACTGATTGCCTAAACTTAACCTTTGTCCTAATCCTAACCTAAACCTAATTGTAACTTAATCTCTAAAACCTAATCTTGACCCTCAGAACGGGGTTTGTACCCATGGGGACCCGAGAAAATGTCCCCACGAGGGCAAGACGTCCCCACAGTGATAGTAAAATACGGAACATGGTCCCCACAATGTTGAACCCCCCCCCCCCACACACACACACACAGTATATGTATGTATGCAGTTAAAGAAAATGCTAAGTTCACAATAGTAATTCAATTAACAATGAAGTAAAGATACTACTAATAAATAAAATTTAAAAAATTGAAGTTTACTGAAATTAAATATTGCAGTTCACTTATAGTTGAAAATAATAAAGTCAAAAACCAAACAAATGAGCACCTTTCCCGTGAAAGTGTTTTTGAACGTTACAGAAACACCTGATTGAAGTGTAACACATTTTTACCATCAGAGCCCCATCATGCTTGTTTATTTTAACTTTTTTTGTGTGTGTTTGTTTTTAAAATTCCTGTTGAACCACAATTCAAAATCAATCATAAAATTTTTATTTATTATTACTTTCCATCTTATTTCACTGACAGCTGATGTTTTTCCTTCTTTAGCTGGAAGTATGAATAATTTTGAGGACGACTAATATATATATATATATATATATATATAAATATATGTGGATTCCTTAATTTGACTCAACATGATCAAATAAACAAAAAGGACAACAAAAGCAAGAGAAGTGTCTGAACCCCTGAAACTACTTCATGTTCTAGTTAACCGATAGCTGGTATCGTAGTTCTCAAGCTTATTCCAGCAATGTACTCCCTGTGGAATAATTTAATGATTAATGAAGAACTTCCCCTGGTTGGAAGAAGATTGTATTATTAGACCTTATTTTCAAAAAAAAATTAAAAAAAAAGTTTTTATTTAAAAAAAAAAAAAAAAAAAAAGGGGAAAAAAAAAAAAAAAAAAACGGGACAAAGGGGGAGGAGAGGGAAGGGATGTCTGGAATGAGCCGGTGGGTATAAAAGTGATCTGGGTTTGTTGTAGTGAGTTAAACTGAAAAGAAATTTTAGTTTATAAAAATAAATTATATGTCATTTACATTTTTATGACACAATTTTTAAGTTTGACATAGACACTCCCTGGCCCCAAAAAAAGTTGCCATCAAAAAAAAAGGTCATTGACTCTGATACTTTGTTGGACCGCCTTTAGCTTTGATTACGGCACGCATTCTCTGTGTCATTGTTTCTATAAGCTTCTGCAATGTCAAAAGATTTATTTCCATCCAGTGTTGCATTAATTTTTTACCAGGATCTTGATGATGATGGTAGAGTCTGACCGCTGTGCAAAGCCCTCTCTAGCACATCCCAAAGATTCTCAATGGGGTTCAGGTCTGGACTCTGTGGGGGCCAATCCATGTGTGAAAATGATGTCTGATGATCCCTGAACCATCTTTCTCAATCTGAGCCCGATAAATTCTGGCATTGTCATCTTGGAATATGGCCCTGCCATCAGGAAAGAAACATCCATTGATGGAATAACCTGCTCATTCAGTATATTCAGGTATCAGCTGACCTCATTATCTGAGCTCATACTGTTGCTGAACCTGGACCTGAGCAACTGCAGCAACCCCAGATCATCACACTGCCCCCACAGGCTCATACAGTAGCACTAGGCATGATGCTGCATCACTTCACCTGCCTCTCTTCCTACCCTGATTCGCCCATCACTCTGGAACAGGATAAATCTGGACTCATCAGACCACATGACCTTCTTCCATTTCTCCACAGTCCGATCTTTATGCTCCCGAGCAAACTGAAGCCTTTTTTTACGGTTAGCCTCACTGATTAGTGGTTTTCTTACGGCTACACAGCTGTTCAGTCCCAATCTCTTAAGCTCCCTTCGCATTCACATTGTATGTGTGTAAATGCTCTTACTTTCAGTATTAAACAGCCCTGAGTTCTACTGTTGTTTTCTTTGATTTGATCTCACCACACGTTTAAGTGATCGCCGATCACGATCATTCAGGATTTTTTTCCGGCCACATTTCTTCCTGGAAGACGATGGTCCACTATCCTTCCAGTTTTTCAGAATGCGTTGGACTGTTCTGAACCCAGTTTTAGTAGTTTCTGCATCTCCTTAGATGTTTTCACCTCTTCATGCCAATGATCTGACCCTTCTCAGACAGACTAACATCTTTTCCACGACCACGGATGTGTCTTTCCATATGGTTGTTTAGGAAATGAGAAGCAACTCATTGCACCAGTTGGGGTTAAATAACTTGTTGCAGCTGAAAGATAATCGCCCATGCAGTAATTATCCAATAGGAGGCTCGTACCTATTTGCTTAGTGAAATCCAGGAGGCGACTTTTTTTTTTTTGGCCAGGCAGTGTATTTCCTTATTTTTCTGTTTTCACATTTACCCTCTGGAGAAGAAGTCACACTGTTCTCATAGTGACATCATCAGATCAATATGACCTGGCACGTAACAAGTTACAGACATATTTTTTGTTGGTGTACCCACCGATGTTCGATTTTCTGTCTATAAATGCTTCAAGATGAAGGAACCACCCCTGCAGCCTTCCATTTAAGTCCTCCATCCATGACAAACATCACAGAAACATGAAGTTTTTGCTTTTTTTGTGTCAGTTCTACTCAAAAGTTAAATTCTCCCAAACTTTTGGTAAGTAGTAAATTTATAAATGACTAATGAGAGAGGACAAGCTATTAACACGTTTCACTGGGTTGCAGTTGCAGACTGTGTCCACCAGAGGGCGGTCACCACTGAAGGAACTGGCAGCAGCAGAAACCTGCTGATCCTGCAGACGCAGACCAAAACACCACAATGAAGACTGAAATGCAGCAGCTGATAAATGAAGAGTTTGGAATGTGGAAACAGAATCACACCCCTTCCTTCTGTTTTATATCTCTTGTATGATTTTATATGTAAAGGTATAATTAGAAAAATGCAATCATTGCAAGTACGTTTTAAGAATATATGTTCAACCTTCATTTATAAAGGAAAGTCCCATTGACAGGGGCGCCTGCAGAAATTTTTTTTAAGGGGTGGCCAAGGGTTATTAAAGGATAACTCTTGTTTCTTCCAACCTAGACCTTATTTCTAGGAATTTATATGTGCATCTACTCACCAGTAACATTTCTGCATCACTCTGACTCATTTGGATGCTGCTGTATTCAGATTAGTCCGCGTATATCTATAAAATGGATGTGATGGGGCAGAATGAATGGGCCTTTATATAAGGCATTATCTGCAACAAAGTTCCTTAATTTCACATCAATACACTTCAAAAACTCAAATCTAACCAAGTATAGTTTTCTAATTTCTAGTCAAAATATCTCATCACACTCAAAATAAGACAAAACCACCTAAAGAGAAACATTTCAGTGAGATGTAAGAACTTGATTTAAGACAAATGCATCTTATTTAAAAAAATCTTAATAGAAAATTTCACTTGTTCCATTGACAGAATTTTTTTTTTTTTTTGCTTATTACCTGCAAAAAAGCAAACAAACAAAACAAAAAAACCAACCTTGGCCACTTTTTTTCATAAGCAATTCAATGACTTCACAAAACTTCACTATGACCTCACTCACACTGAACAACATAGCTGAGACGACCACAGTTGCCCTCAATTGCAATGTGAACAAACTAAACTGGGGTAGTTGGGGGTGTCGGCCCAATGAGAGCCGGGCTGAACAGGTGCTGATGTGAAAGGGGCTTTAGAAACTGATTGGGGCAGTTCTGGGTGGCGCCTTCCTGGACCAATTTGCATAAGAAAGGCCGAGTTAATTAGGTGTGACAGACCTGCAGGGGAGTATGGTAAAAGAGCAATGGCAGAAAATGGAAGGTAAGATTTTTTCTTTTTACTAGCTCATTTTTATTAGCTAATCTATAATTATATAGATTTTGACATTCAAATATAAACAAAGCACCATGATAATAGTAAATAAATGTTGATAAAAATGAAACAATATCATTTTTTAGAATTTTTGCTGGGGTGGCCAGCCTTTTGTCCAGGGTGGCCATGGCCACCCCTTGGGGGCGCCACTGCCCATTGAGACACATTTTGTTTTGAGTCATTCTATGAAACTGGTGCCATTTGAGTCTACAACATTTGATGACATTGAAAAGATATATTATTGTGTCCAACTGTATTTTGAAAGTTTAAAGTTGTTAATATATGTGTTTTTAATCACCTAATATGAAACCATGCTATTTTAAAATAATTTTACAATTTTTTATATTTTTTAATTTGCTCAGGGCCATTTTTGCCTCGTCTGCTATGACCAACATGTGATTTGCATGTAACATACAAAGAAAACTTTTTTCTTACCCAGCAAATTTTTTTTAGCATTTTTAGGATTAAATAGATACACTTGACACTATAAGCTATATTTATTGAAAATACAAATATTGTTTTTAGTTAAAAAGTTATGATTTGTGTGTGTCCCTCAGTTTGACTTACCACCCCGTCACACTTACTATTTTTGTCTATAAAAAACTGCTCCTATTTCACATGGCATTACAAACAGAAAGTGACATCATTTGAGCCTCTGTTGGAGCCAAGTGCAAAGCCAGGCAAGTTCCCCACACTATCTTACATTGTTTATTTGATATTTTGTAGGTAATATGGAGTTCATCATGCTTAAACACACCACCCCGTCACACAAAAAAGATTAGGATAACCTTTTTCAAAAGAAAATATTTATATATTAATGGAAAGAAAATAATATTTCTAGTTGAAAGCAAATATGCTGAGTCAGCTAGCTAACTACATAGTGAATTATTTGCCATTTTAGGTTTGAATTTACCACCCCGTCACATTTTTTACTGTGACAAGATGGTTCTGCTTCCCATTTTTGTTTGACAATTTATGAATTTGAGCCTCAATAAGGTAAAATACCAAGTTTTAGCATAAAAAGCTAAGGGCATCTGTTTTTAAAGGTACAGTATGTAAAAAATCAAAGGTCAATGGCAGAAAAATTTGATATATAATTTAAAACTGTTTCAGTTCATGTCCAGTCACTGCACTAGAACAGCTGTTATGCGTTTATTTTCTTTGAATGAGTCATTTATATCGACTTTCTGCGAGGCTGCCATATAACACATGCCCAGGTAAAATGCATGCACAAAGTCGGTGCCAATCGGTTCTGCTGCCCTGCAAAAGATGACATCCTGTGGTACATCTTTGATGATGTGAAGGAAATCATTCAGCCCCCAAAGTCTGTGACATCCCGTCACATGGAAATCGACAAGGACGTATGAAAGCGAGTGACGCAGTCACTGTTGTGATGCTCAGAAATATTTTGAGTAGATAAGATCAAACTTGCAAGAAAAAATCTGCATGGAGGTACTTTGATGCCATGACCAAAGATTTCTATCACTTTTCCAGTTTTATATGTTCACGTTTTTAAAGTTTTCACAGAGTAGATGTTGTTCACTTTTGAAAATTACATGCTCTTTTTGAGTACAGTTTTATAGAAGCACTAGTAATAAGTAAAGAAGTATTTATAAATGAATTTTAATTTGATTATTTTGCTGGTATTCAAGTTCCTCTTGTTAATGAGTACCTTTGTGAAAACTAAGTACTATATTTCCTAATGAGATTATGTTGTATGTTAATATCTTTTCTTGCCATTTTGAATGGTAAGGATGGGTTCTTCTTTCTTATGCTTTCATAATCAGGCCATTTTTATACGTCCTGTATCATGAAGTAACGTCCACATTTATATCCAGCATGAAAAAATACCACCCCGTCACATTAGATACCACCCCGTCACTGTGTAAATTTTCTTTAAAAATGATGAGAAGGGAGTGAAATTCATAAAATATTAATGTGGGGTAATGTTGTTTTATGTGGGCTGCAAAGTAAGTGTCATTTTTTGATGAACCATTTTAGGTTGAATAGAATCTTTTGCTTAAAAAGCGAAGCACTTGGTGCACAAATTTCATAGTTCAAGGGAAAGATTCTAAATAACACCCAAAACTAATTGGATAACATGTTTTTTACTTTTAATGACTAATAAAGGACACCTTACTGATAGGAAAAATTTAAATTCCTAAAAATGATTACATTTTTTATTGGTCATATTGTGTGCATATTGTCCGTGACGGGGTGGTACAAGAAAGACTCCCAGGCCTGAATAAATTGGGTAAAATTAAGAAATATTTCATGCCAGAGGAGGGAAAATAAGTTTTCTTGCAGGTATAAAATGTCTTTCATATTGTGTATGTCTTGAAAAAAAGTTTGCCTTTGATGAAAATTTTGAAAATTGCAAAGTGGAAATGGCACCCCTTTCGTAGAATGACTCTTGCATTTGTAAACTGCTGGAAGAATGTGGGTTTATGACATTGTGAGCACGAGGAGAGACCCTATCACACCTTCCCAGAGACAAAGGAATGTAATCTCATCGGGGGGGCAAGGCCCAAAGATTGATGAGTTCTCCCCCTCAGGAAACTTCTACTGGGGGATGGATAATTGAAGAAAGAGGGATTTGGACAATGAGGTGAGGGTGTATGAAAAGCAATTCTTGACAAATCTATTCAGTTCAACACTGGCCTACAACCTGTGTTGGACTCAGACTTCAGGGGGGCTTAAGCAGAATAATATTTGGGGCCCCTACCATTTAATGCCATGAACAAAGTTTTTGCATAAACACAACACAACATAATGTGTATTAGCTTCCTGAAAATATTGTAGGAACACGGTGAGTAGAAATATGCTTACTCTTACCAGTACCAGTGTTGTTTATTTGCTGTGAGCTTCACAGATTGCAGTTTGTTGTTGTCTGGGTAGCTAGCTGCTCTCTCAGCTGTGCTAGCTTGGCGAGTGACAGTGGGCATGCACAGCCAATAGAGTGTGGAGAACACCCCCAAGAACTAACAAAAAGCTAGATCTGAACTTACAGGACAATAGTACTTGTTCATCCATTAATTCGTCTTAAAGTATTGCTGAAATTACAGTTTTGCTGCGGTTAACGCCTTATAGAGAGGCCCATTCATTCATATGGATGTGACAGATCTGTAGTGGATGTTATTGAAAATACTGAACAAACTGCGTCCTGTACTGGTTCAATACTGTTTGTTTTGAACCAGTACAGGACGTGATTTGGTCTCGTATTATATGGACCAACACTATTGAACCAATAGAATGTCAGGACGAGATGTTTAATTACTACATAAGGAACAACTCCATATTTTACAGGATAGTTGGCAACCCTGTTGCTAGCTTGAGCTACAACGGCTTTGCTGGCTAACAGTACCCACCCTATTACTAAATCTGTTAGCATCTGCTACATCAAGTCACATTTTCACAAATTGCTGTGACATGTCGTCTCTTCATCTTCATTATCATTCTTCTTCTTCATTATTATCATTAACACCAGAGTAACACCTGCCAATACAGTATTTTAACAAAAGAAACCACCTTGCCAGCTGCTTCTTTTTTCCTCTTTATCTTAATGAAACTCAGAGAGCACTCATTGAGACAAACTACGTCCTTGGGGGGCCCCTAGTGGTGCAGGGCCCTAAGCAGTCGCTGTGAACTCCAACTCCCCCCTTAGCCATAGCCCTTGATTTTGCGCGTTCCTGTGAAGGGGTGGTGATGTCCCAATTCTGGTTCAGACCGAGGGTGAGTGGTAGGGCTGTCTGGCCCTCGAAACAGAGATTTTCCAGGGGCACACTAGAAAACGAGTGGTATGTGATATCACCACAATTCCATGTGAAATATGGGCAAAAGGGCGAGGAACTCGTCAGCAGCAGCCAGAGAAACGTAGAAATGTGAGTATTTTTTGTCAATAAAATATGAAAATCGCTATTTAAGGTTGCTGTAACGTATTAAAGACAGTTTTATTAGAAGTGTGAACAAAGTCGCTAGTTTTGTAACATTACGTGCAACTGATCATGTAAAGTCAAGAAGTTTTTTTTTTTTTTTTTTTTGAAAGAAAAATAAAATTAAAAAGAAAAAAGAAAAAAAAAAAAAGAAAGGAGAGAGAGAAGAGAGAGAAAAAACAAAAAAAAAAAAAAAAAAAAAAGAGAAAGAGGAAGAAAAAGAGAGGCCCCACGAGGGGGGGCAGGGGGGACATTAACGGCAAGTTTGAGTCGAAGGCGTCTTCTTTTTCTTTCATTTTTATGTTTTTTTGGCTGAAAGCCAAAGAAATAATCCAGTCGCCCAGGAACGGAAGATTATTGCTGCTGCATGCGGCTTTTTCCTTTTTAAACAAAACTTTATTGATAATTTAATGCTGCAGACGGCATTGCGAACTCTTCTAGAAACAGCTGTGATGTCGGTTTACTGCGCCACTGACGACTATAAGGGATTATCACGCTTCCGTGTTCCGAACTTCCGGTTTAAAACACTTAGACGGCCCACTTCCGGTCCCGTTCAATGTCCCTGCTTTACTTCGTAGATAATGTGAATAAACGCCAACCCTACTTAAATTTTGACGGATTCCAGACTGAAGTGATACTAAGGAAGAAGTGGATCAAAGCGATCGATTCGCCGCGGTGAAGGGCCGAACTTTATAATAAAACACACGTTTGTTTGTCGCCGGTGGGGCACAACACCGGCACTTCACAGCATGCTAGCATTAGCCAGCTAGCGTTTACTGACGTGCTTAACATTGTGTGTCTTAAAACACACAAACATCTGAAAATCGGGTCTGTACCCCCCCGTTTCCAGTGGAACAACTGGGGACTGCCAAGAAAGGAGACGCTTTCAGATGCTTGTGTGTTTTCAGCCGCACAAAGTTAGGCACGTCATCAAGCTGGCTAATGCTAACCTGCTAACAGTAGTCCGCCAGCTACTACTCTGTTAAACTTTGTTAATCGGATAAACGCCAATGCCAAGTTTTCATTCCAGACTGAAGTGATTCTAAGGAAGAAGTGGATCAAAACGACCGATTCGCCGCGGTGAAGGACCGAACTTTATAATAAAACGACATGTTTGTTTGTGGCCGGCAGTCTGCACAGTCTTGTTGGCAGGTTAGCATTAGCCAGCTCGATAATGTGCCCAACTTTGTGCGGCTGAAAACACACAAGCATCTGAAAGCGTCTCCTTTCTTGGCAGTCCCCAGTTGTTCCACTGGAAACGGGGGGGTACAGACCCGATTTTCAGATGTTTGTGTGTTTTAAGACGCACAATGTTAAGCACGTCAGTAAACGCTAAAAGCTGGCTAATGCTAGCATGCTGTGAAGTGCCGGTGTTGTGCCCCACCGGCGACAAACAAACGTGTGTTTTATTATAAAGTTCGGCCCTTCACCGCGGCGAATCGATCGCTTTGATCCAGCTTTTGATCCAGTATCACTTCAGTCTGGAATGAAAACTTGAGTATGTTTGGAGTTTATCCGATTTAAACAGTATAACAGAGCAGGAACGGCTGTCGTTAACATGGCCCAGAAGAGGAAGTGCCCAAATACCGGGACCTTCCGGTAAGCGTGATAATCCCCCATTGGTGATGCATGAGGATATCGAAGTGTTGTCCCATTTCTTAGAGGAATGATTCAATCCAAGGAGCCAAGGGGAAGGGCTAGGGGTAGGGATGAAAAGAGGAATTGGAATTGGGCCTTCGTCTGCTTAGTGGCAAAACCGGCTCTGGTTGTACTTCTCAGTAAAGAATCAAGCTTGTCTTCTCACAGAGAATACTCACATTTTTACGTTTCTCTGGCTGCTGCTAACGATTTCCCCTTTCCTCTTTATCATTGTGTGACCGGACAAATTTTGGAATTCCATACCAATGACCCGAGTGTTTGATAAAAAAAAAATTACAAGAAAGGATCTCAATGAGTTCTAGAATGTTTCAAAAGTTGATCCGGATTCAGAGAAAATTCCAGATACAATGATCCAGAACACAAAAATAAGGGAATCGTTGGAATTTTCAATGCTGAAAGGTAACAGATGAAGATACAGACATGCAACACCAAATTGTAGCCAAGACTCGGCTGAATCAGTATGAATCAGTATGTCAACGGAATTTTCATATCTTCAATCTTCAATAGCAATGGAGCTATGAGGGGGGCATGAGCTGCTTGTTGGAGGTCTGCGGTCTCTGAGTGCTTTTCTAGTTTATAAAGCACGTTTGCTGCCAAAGGCAACAAAAGTGCTTTACATGATAATAAAAACAAATGCATATGAAGATAAAAACAAGTCTTCACACACCCAAGTACATAACACAGCACACATACTTATAAACACACATTCCCCACACACCAATTGTGTGCATGATGTCCGACCCCCTAACTTATGTCTCTTAAATAAAAATAAAAACACTAAAGCCCCTTTCAGACTTGTTCTGGAAAGCGGTAATAGTGCGGACTTTGTCCTTTATACCGTAAGCATTCACACATGCGTTCCATTCTTTACCTCAGATGTAGCGGACATGTACCGGCTGTTCTCCATGTCATAACGGAAATATTGTGGCACATTGTTTTGGCTGAAAACACAAGAAAATGTTCCGGACAGATTTGAAGGGATATCGTGGTTGTGCGAGTTCACAACACTATGGAAGCCGCGGCAGACGAGGACGAAGTTAGCGTCTCACCAAATTGGAAAAAGCTTGATTAGTCATTTACCATGACTAATCAAGCTGATTATGCCCCCCCAAAAGTTTTAGCCATCGTCCTCGTCTGGCTCACATTGTTGCCATCTTAGCGACTTTTCAGACCTCTCTAGCGGCTTTCAAAATTTTCAAAACAAATCTAGCGACTTTTTCTGGTGCTCATGGAGACAGATAGAAATCACATCGATCTCCATCCTCTCATCCGGTGCCGTCTGCCCCCCCTCCCTGTCTCCCAGCACTCACTCACTGTTCACGCTGTCCTGATGCAGCAGCCCGATTTAGCTGCTGTGAGATGTTCATGTTTACTCTTCATCCAGACAACAAATAAATTGCGCAGGCGCGAGAAGATAATTTTTTTTTCCTGATCTGGTGATAAGGTGCATTTTGGCTTTCCTATGACATTATTTTATGTTACTTTTGCCGCAACGTCCATCGTACAAATGTGTTAGTAATTGTTAATCGTCCATTATATCTTAATGTAACTGATGCTGCTTATTTCCCATGATATGTGTGTATGTCACCTCTTCAGTACCCTTGTAAATTGGTATCGTAGCATGTTAATAACATTAAACGCCATAACATGGTACTGCGCATGTGCAAAACTGAATGTCTGTCGCGATGACGTCATTTAGCGACTTCTGTTGACTTTTGGGCCAGCCAATAGCGACTTATCTCCCTGAATATACAGATGAGAAGTGAAATTTTTTCTTCTACGCTTGCATTATTGGCAGAGTAGGTGGTTGTCGTGAACTTGCATGGACGCGTATCGGGGAAATACGATGTTCTACTGTCTAAGCTATAAAAATCTACTAAATGATGTGGTTTCCAGTAAATTCTGGACGCTACCCACTCAGGACACTTGGATTAGATTGGACGAGCAGTATGGAGGAATATTGACAAGTTTTTGTGGACTTTTATGGACCTTTTTGGTTCAGTGGCTGCTGAACTCCATTATATGAAAGTTGGGGGAAAACGAAAGCCTGTTGGATCTCCGGCTTAAGTCTTGCTCAGCATGAGGGTGAGTAGAAAATGAAGGCAGATCATTCTGTGGGTGTACTATCCCTTTAACTGTCCCCTATCCAAATGTTTTTGGAAGGTGTTGCAAGCCTGAAATGGAGACATAAGCCCCATCCAGACTTGTTCTGGAAAGCGGTAATAGTGCTGACTTTGTCCTTTATACCGTTTGCTTTCAGACAAGTGTTCCAGTCTTTGACCTCAGATGTAGCTGACATGTACCGGCTGGTCTCCATGTCATGCTGTAAGAGCGGAAATGTTGCAGCACGTCGTTTTGGCTGAACGCACAAGAAAATGTTCCGGACAGAGTTGAAGGGAGAGTGTGGCTGTGATGACGTATCCGCAACCTTCCCTGATGTCTGAACGTGGCCGGGATGCAACAAGGAAGCGGCATGATTTAAAGACGAGTCCAGTTAAAGAGCGGATGAACTTAACAGCTCATGTTTCACAATACAAGTCTGAAAGCGGTTACAGATGAATATTTCAAATGAAATTAATCGGATGACACGGAACATAAAATATGTCAATTTTATATTAAATCTGTTAACAGAAATGAAAGATTTGCACTTTGTATCGTCCATATCACACAATTTTGTGCTACATGCATGAACAGACTTGCAGAGAAAAAGGGGAGAAAACAAATGAAGATGAGAAGCTTGACAAGCAGATGGGGGGTTAGAGCTGAAGCGGGTGAGCCTGATAAAACACCAGTAAGGGTTCGCTCAGAGAGCCTCGGTCCAGGCAGTACAGACTCTGCGTCAGGGCCTCGTGCAGGACCAGACTCCCGCTCTCGTCCGTGTAGCGCAGCTGAAAGCCCACCACCTCCAGAGGTTTCCCAGCCAGAACGTCGGACACGTCGAACACATCGTATCCGGACGAAGGTCGCTGATCCAGAGTCAGCTGTCTCTCCTCCAGGGCCAGGCTCTCCTCCAGGTTTTCCTGGGAAGCCATGACGCTGTGCAGGGTGACGGTGACACTGAGGGGAAGGGGGTGCAGGGTTTTCCTGAACAGGACCAGCTCGGCGCCCAGCATAGACGGGCTCAGGCTGCTCACGTTGAACCAGATCCATCCTTGTGGGGCATGGCGTGGACCTGAGGGATCCGAAGAATAAAACGGAGAATCTGTTCCAGTGTTCAGGCTGTCTGAAAACTGGATTCCTAATTCCCCTTCATGGGAGAGAGCTGGGATCTGAGCCATCACACTGCAAAAACCCAAATCTTAGCAAGTATATTTTTCTAATTTCTAGTCAAAATATCTTATCACACTCAAAATAAGACAAAACTACCTAAAGAGAAACATTTCAGAGAAGTGTAAGATCTTGTTTAAAGGCAATGCATCTTATTTCAAGAAATCTTATCAATCTTATCAAGAAAAATCTTGGCCACCTTTAAAATGAGTGGCCAAGATTTTGTTTGCTCGTAAAAAACCAAAAAATTCTGCCAATGGCATAAGCAAAATTTTCTTGATAAGATTTCTTGAAGTAAGATGCATTGTTTTAAAGGAATAGTACACCCACATAATGATGCCTTCATCTTCTACTCACCGTCATGCTGAGCAAGACTCTGGAGCACATTTTAATATCTTAAATGCAGCTGGAGATCCAGGGGGTGGGGGTGGGGGGTTTGTTATCCACCGACTTACATATAATAGAGGTGACCTTTTTGCTTGAAACAAAAAGGTCCATAAAAGTCCACAAAAACATGTCAATATTCCTCCATACTGCTCGTCCAATGTGATCCAAGTGTCCTGAGTGGATAGCGTCCAGAATTTACTGGAAACCACATCATTTGGTAGATTTTTAGAGCCTAAACATCATACTTCCCTGATGCACATCCATGCAAGTTCACGACACTACGGAAACCGCGGCGTTCAGAGCCTACTCTGCTGATAATTCAAGCGTAGAAGAAGAAATTTGCTGTTTACATTGTGCTAAGAGCGACAGAGCTGCAGACAAACACAAAAGGGGTTGGCTGTTGTTTTAAAAGAAAGAAAGAAAGAAAGACAGAACGCGCAATCCCATCTGGTTTAGTCCAAGGCTTCCGTAGTGTTGTGAACTTGCAGGGGTGCACTTTGCGGCAGCGAGTTTTACTATGGTTTAGGCTATAAAAATCTACTAAATGATGTCGTTTCCAGTAAATTCTCAGGACACTTGGGGCCAATTCCAATTCCTGTCTTAACCCTCAATCTTAGTCGCCCTCAAAACCAAGTGTTGAGGGCTATTTTGTGACTTTGAAGATGGATCTGCATTTAAGGGGTGTCCCATTTCTAACTGTGGGGGGCAGCATTACACCAAAGCAGCGTTCAGTCTGTCAATTCAGAAGAACAATAAGAAGAAGCATTTGCTTTATTTACATTTATTCACACTGTTTCCCCTGTCTGTGTAATCATAAGCCACAAACGCAGCTATCATTGACGGCTCCATGAGGTCCATATTGTGGACTGTCTGTCAGTTATTTCTTCTGTTAGAGTTATCAAACAATAGCCTGTACAAATACCACCAGCATGGACATATTCCGCTGTCACCGCATACCACGGCTTACTGAACGGTAAACACCAGCTATAATGAAAGTTACATAGGTAACTGTGGTTCTGTGAATTCCTGGATGACTGCAGTCAGCTGGCCGACACGTCACCTGATTGACTTTGTTGTCGTTAGGACTCGAACTGCGCAGAGACATATCCACTTTGTTTACTGCCTGTTATGAAAAAATGACACAGAACTATCATTAGGTAGGCCTAACTCTGCAGATGACATCAGACCGGTCGTCTTATACCATTATCTTGATAAAACGACGACATTAGCAGCGAGAAAAATGACCATTTTGTAACGTTAAATAACTTAAACTATATCAACATGGCTTGACCGCACCGGCCGCTATTAACAAAAGATGGTAAAATAGAAATAAATGTTCTGCAACAATGAGGTCACTAATCCATAACATGGACCTAAACTAATGCTGCCGGCACACTACACAACTGTCACAGTTGTTGCCAATTTTGTAAAGACTGGAGCGTTCACACTGACAGACTAGATTCCATTGAATCATCCAAGATTGGGGATCACACATTTAACGTCTGTCTCCACCACGGGATTCCAAACTACAAGATCATTCAACCCAACTGAGGTGGCGGAAATCACAGAGTCCTCGCGTCGTGCCAGGATGCAGGAGGGATTCGCAATAGTGATGCCAGGGCCCACCCCTGTCCTGCAGGACCTGCGATGTGATATTTAAAAATGCATTTATTGATCTGGAAGCTGCCGTGTTATCTGGCAGCAGAATCAGGTAGATTTCTGTAACTGAGGCTGTGGTGTGTCCGTGCGTAAAACGCAGCGGTGTGGCGGCGTGCCGACATCAGCTGTTGCTTTTTTCTTCAACAGTGTTGTACTGCGGTTAGATTCTACGTAGACTTTTTGGAGAAAGTAAACATAGACCTGAATGGGTGTTAATCACAAGCGTGTGTGTTTGTATGCGTTTGTCCGTCATGGCTGTTGGTACGTTTAACAGCTCCATAAATGATGTGGTCGGCACCCCTGTGCACCTACAGGAAAAAATAGTCTGGCATCGCCACGGAGTGGATTTAATAGCTGTGGGTCGGGACGGGAAAGATTATTGAAATATGCGCATCAATCCGCGCAACACTTACACCTCCCATCCACTGCTTCCGCTCCGCCCCGCTCCGATCCGCTGCGCTGCGCTCTAGTCCGTCTTCTCCAGTGGGCTGCAAAAACCCTCGCACACATACTCCGCCAGCACCCTCTCCGTTCGGTCACAAAGCAGGCAAAGGAGCATGCGCGAGAAGCAAAATCTTTTGGCCTTCAACTTCCAAAATGAGTGTTTACAAGTGACAGTTTTTGTAGTTTTGACAGGATCTGACGTGCGGCGACCTACTTTGTAGAGAGTATGTATATGGCACATTGAACTACACACATTGCCCAATTTGCCCATTCTCAAGTCACACAAGACGTAATATTATTTCATAAAAAAGTTTTTATTGAGATGCTACAATATGCCCAATAAGTTTTAAACACAGCAATCAATTTCTTCTGTGGTGGATGTAAAAAAAAACTTTATAAACTGGATGTTTCATGTTCAACTTCCTCCAAACGGAGCGGAGCGGACCAGAAAATAGAGTTGATCCGTATTTTTGGCGGAGGCCGACGGACCCAAGCGGACGTGTCGGAGCGGAGCGCTGGCGGAGAAGTGGACTGCTGCTCATTGATTAAAATAGCAACGGATTTGCTGCGTCGTGCGGACCGGAGCGGGGCGGAGGCAGTGGACGGAGGGGGTTATTCCCAAGGCTGTGGCGCGTGGCTGCGCCTGCACCTGCTGTCACAATAATAGATTGTGTCGGCTAATAGATACAATATTTAAAGTGACATGGGGCTGTGAGGCTGCTGGAGCCTATAAACAAATATGTTTCACAGATATATAATAACCGTGGGAGCCATCAGTCTGACTCCACAGCAGCGTCACACTCTCAGCTCACCACCTCTCTTCTGTTTGCGTGTAATGCCGGAGTAGAACATGTTTTTGCCCCTAAACAGTTTCAAGTTCTGTATCAGTTCAATTCTCTATTTTTCTTTACTTCCATTGTCATATTTTGTCTTTCTGATCGTGCAGAGAGGAGAATCCCCGGTGCAGGGAGTACTCCAACATGTGCGCTCTATTCCACGTTTACTGGGATGTAAAAAGGAAATGTACCAACTCAGATCCATGCATGTGCATAGATTTCATCTGAAAGTTATTGTGCACATGACATCGTCAGGATTTGATTGTATGCTGGGTTTCAGTAGGAAAACCACACAGATCTTTGCACATGCGGCTGCAGCAGTTCTGCTGCAGCTCCCAGTCAGGCGTAGTTGCCTCTAGTTTTCAAACATGTTTCATTGACTACGACTGAGGTCGCGTCGGGTCGGTTTTTGTAACACACTTGGAGATCTGAGTCGCTTCCCCAGACACACCAAAAGATTTTTCTGCAGACTGGCGAGGCAGCGAACCTAACCAGCCCCATCTGGAGCCGACTATGCCCGACTGACAATCGTGGGTAAAATCGGGCAAATAATCGTGTAGTGTGCCGCCAGCTTAAGATAATACAATGGTTTCCAGTCAGTCATTTTCTGTACCGCTTATCCAGTTCAGGGTCGCAGGGGTTGCTGGAGCCTATCCCAGCTATTATCAGGTGAGAGGCAGGTTCACCCTGGACAGGTCACCAGTCTGTCACCAACACAGAGAGACAGACAAACATTCACCCTCACATTCATTCCTAAGGACAATTTATAGTGATCAGTTTACCTAACATGCATGTCTTTGGATGGTGGGAGGAAGCTGGAGAACCCGGAGAGAACCCACGCATACACGGGGAGAACATTGAAACTCCACACAGGAAGGCCACGGTTGGAATTGTTCAAACTCCCTCCCCAGCCGGGGAATTGAACAAGCAACCCTCTTACAGTGAGGCTGCGGTGCTAACCACCACGCCACCGTGCAGCCCCACACACATCAGGAAACCTTCATATCTCCATTAGCAAAGACAATACCATTGCCAGCAAAGGTTAAGATTCGTAGCTCGCTTTCTTTGCTGCTGCATTCTGGGTAATCCTTACTCACAAGGTGGTGTCGGAGAATCTCAGTATTGCTTCAACTTAACGTTCTCAGAATCGGGACAGCACTTGCACTTCGCAGGAGTGCACGTTTTTGATATTGAGGGTTAAGACAGGAACTGGAATTCACACGTGGATTACATTGGACGAGCAGTATGGAGGAATATTGCCAAGTTTTTGTGGACTTTTATGAACCTTTTTGTTAAGAGCACTGATGAGCTCCATTATATGAATGTCGGCAGAACACGACCCCCCCCCCCCAACTTACCGGCTGCATTTCCAGAGTCTTGCTCAGCATGAGGGGGAGTAGAAAATGAAGGCAGATCATTCTGTGGGTGTACTATTCCTTTAAAACAAGATCTTACATCTCACTGAAATGTTTCTCTTTAAGTAATTTTCTCTTATTTCGAGTGTGATGAGATATTTTGACTAGAAATGAGAAAAACTTGCTAAGATTTGAGTTTTTGCAGTGCAGACAGAGGTCAGGATTAAATTTCACTCCTGTTAGTTCGTTAAAACAACTACAGGAGCCAAATTCGCCTGATTACTATGCTTAAAAAAGATTAAATTGTTCTCCAATACTTACCATCGACGCTTCGGAAACTTTGTACCAGCATTCCATCCGATCCTCCGAAGTCTTGAGCCTCCAGCGAGTCCAGATGCTGGTAAATCCTCCTCATGTAGGGATGTGGTTTGGCCTGATGACTTGCTGAAACTTTATTGATATGCAGCATTTCCAGAATAGCTTTGCTGAGCCCTTGGTCGTCCTCTGCATCCCTCCGCTGGTCCATCAGCAGCAAGCCCGTCACAGAGCATGCCAGGAGAAGGAGCCGCGTCATTTCCAAGAATCCCCAGAACACCGCTCGCACCATTCTGCAGAAACCTTTCCCAGCCTGTTTGGTGTCTGGACTCCTGTGCTGCAGCCTCCACCTGGCAGGCTGATGTAACGGTCCGTGCTCTCATAGACATGCAGGAACCCCAGGGGCCGTCAGGACTCAGTGAACCGGCCCGCTTCTGAAGCTCAGGAATGTTTCCCGTCTTTGACAAACACTCTGCCGTGCAGTGTAGCGACGCACCGCTGTGAACAAGCAGCCGCTGGGTTGAGGCTTCGCTCTGACTTGAAACAAACAGCCAAGACTGCGGAGCTAGTCTGTGGGATCAGGGTTTAGACTGGGCCAGGGCCCAAACATACAGTCGTCCTCAAAATGATTCAGACCCTCCAACTGGAGAAAAGGCTAAATACAAAAGTAATTCAAATAAACAGAAACTAAAGAAACAAGTAAAAATGCACAAAATTATAATGTAGTGAAATAGAAAACTGCTTTTGAATTGTGGTTGGAAACAATAATTACAAAAAACCCAAACATATAAAACTGTCCCAGACACATTAGAGCATCTTTCCCATGAACATGGACCAACATACCTGTCAACAGGTGCAGACGTCTGATTGGATGTTACAGAAAACACCTGATTGCAGTGATTGTCTCAAAGTGTTGCTCATCATTTTGGTTCAGGAGCCCATCATGCTTGTTCACTCGTTTTTAATTCTTTGTTTGATTTTGAATTGTGGTTCAGCAGAAATATTAAAATCAATGTCATGATTTTCATATTTTTATTTACTACTTTTGTCATTTTCATCTTATTTCACTGGCAGCTGTTTTTTTTTCCTTTTTAATTTATGGATGACTGTATATGCTTTGTTGTTTAACACCGAACCAGGTTTGATGAAACCTCAACCCTGATGCAGCAGATATTTTTAAAGGGGCAATTCTTTTTTTTTTCTATCTGGATCTATTTTCTTGCATGAAATACATTCATCCCCCCCCCCCCCAGACAGTTTTGGTGTGACTTGAATTCCTTCGGAAGATATTTAGATCCACTCCAGGTGTCTAGTAGGGATGGTCGTGAGGGGCTGAAGGAAGGAAGGGCGGGAGTGTGATAGGTCAGAAGGATGGGCGGGGCTGGACATGTTAAGGGGGGATTGTATGGGGTATTGGGGGTATAGGGAGGTGGGGGCGTATGTGTGGGGGGTAGGGAGGGGTTGGTGCAGTTATGTGGGGGGAGTGCATGTGTGTGTTAGAGGGTATGAGGGAGGTGGGGGGTAGGTGTGGACGGTAGAGGGAGGAGAGTGTTGGGAGTGGAGGGAGGAGTGAGTGTGGGTATGTAAGGTCGGAGAGCGGAGTGGGTGGGTGTATGTGTGTGTGGGGGGGAGTACATGGGGGTGTTGGGGTAGGTGTGTGGGGAGTGTGTGTGTGAGCGTGGTGGTGGGAGTGGTAGAGGTGGTGGCGCCCTAGTGTCAGGTGTGTGGGGCAGGGACGTTGGGGTGGGGGCTGGCCTGCCCTGGGGGGTGTCGTCTGGGGGGTCCGGTCCTCCTGGGTTTCAGTTGTCTGTGCTCCGGGGGGCGCCCGGCGCCCGGTGGGGTCGGCAGCTGCTGGTCTTGGTCCGCTGGGGCCTGGGCCCCCAGACCGCGGGGGGCTCCGGCTGGGGCCACCTTTTGCCGCCCTTCGGGGGATGCATGTCCGTTCTTTGGGGGGGGGGTAGCTGGGATCTGGGCCTCTGGGTGGCTGCTGGGGGCCTGGGTCGTGAGCCTTGCGGGCTTCCTCCTCCTTGCAGAGACGAGGCTGCATCTGCATGACTGTATCACCACGGAGCACCCTTTATTATGCATGTTGACACTGTAACACTACTTCCCATTGCGATGACTAGGTTGTACCTCTTCTCTGCGTAGTTCTGCGTGTGTTTGTATGATCTGAGGATATTTAAGCCACCTGCGGGTCCTCCTGTAGGGGATTGCTTGTTTTGTTTTCCGACAGAGACCTTGGAATGTTGTTTAGGGATTTCTGTACAGATGTACCAGTGAACTGTGTAAGTGGATTCATGTTTTCTCTCCTCTCTCTCTTCCTCTTCCTTACTCCTTTCTCTCTGTTTCACTTTCTATCATTACCTCTGTTAACTTTCATTTCTCCCTTGTAGGCCCAGCAGTATGAAATGGAATGGTGTAATAGACAAATGTTTAATTAAAGAAATAAAATGAATAAACAGGATATCAAGTGGAGCCTTATATTCATAAAGCTCCGCCTGGTAAAGCAAAACTGTTCAACAGAATAAAGCAATCAGATTTCCATTCTGCTTGCTTCGATGCTGGACAGGACAAGTAAGACAAAAAAAAAAAAAAAAAAAAAAAAAAAAAAAAAGACCCACTCCAGATCAGCGTATGTCCGATATAATAGAAGTGATGCTGCAACCTCGCGCAGCCTCTAAATAAGACATTATCTGCCACAAACTCCTTCATTTCACCAATGTTTGGTTACAAAACATTAGTTGGACCCCTTGTGAGCCCCGAAGCGGCTTGAAGTGACTTTTTTTGTGGTGATCCGTCCTTATTTACAGACATTTACTTGCTATGGTGTCGCATAACAGTGATCTCATCAAAGCCACCGCAGTAAAAATGCCCCATCACGGGGTGACCAAGAAACAACATGAAAATGACTCATCTTTCTCAAGTCCCAAGCAGCCATGGAGACAGTGGATCAGGTGTCAGCAACAGGCAAGATTTTATTTGCAAAAGACAGACTTAAACAACAAAATGGCTGAAGAATGAGGAGATTTACCTTTTATTAAACGGGGAAAAAAAAAAAAAAAAGAGTCTTATATAAATACGGGCCTGGGAGCATTCGTAACTTCAGGGTGGGACAAGGCCAAAACAACAAACAAAACAGAACTATCTGCAGATAACCTACCAAAACCAAAAAAAGAAATACACTTACCTCCACTTACAAATGAGAAGAAGTGGCAACCCACCCCTACCTGCTCCAGAACACACTGTGGCTGGTTGTAATGAGAGGGAGATGATTGGCTCCTCTGTATAGGGCAGGGTTTCCCAACCCTGGTCCTCAGGGACCCCCGCCCTGCTGGTTTTCCAGATATTTCTACTTCTACACACCTGACTCAGATGACAGGCTCGTTAGCAGCTTGCAAAGAACTTGATGAGCAGTTGAGTTGATCTGAATCAGGTGTGGTGGAGTTGGAAACCTGGAATACATGCAGGGCAGGGGTCCCTGAGGACCAGGATTGGGAAACCCTGGTATAGGGAATCCCCTCCGATGACAACCAATCACAACAGGGCCACAAGAGAATCCACCAATCCCAGCCTGGCACCTGCACACTCAGATTAACATAATTAGGAGCAGAAACCACCGCAGACATAACAACCCCCACACCATAATCCCCCCTTCACCAAACTTTACACTTGACACTATGCAGTCAGACAGGTACGGTTGTCCTGGCAACCACCAAACCCAGACTCCTCCATCAGATTTGCAGATGGAGAAGCGTGATTGGTCCTCCAGAGAACGCCTCCACTGCTCTAGAGTCCAGTGGCGGCTGCTTTCCACCACTTTATCCACGCTTTGCATTGCACTTGGTGATGTATGGATGGATGCAGCTGGTTGCCATGGAAACCCATTCCATGAAGCTCTCTGTCACTGTTCTTGATCTGATCTGAAGGCCACATGAAGTTTGGAGGTCTGTAGTGATTGACTCTGCAGAAAGTTGGCCACCTCTTCTCACTATGAGCTTCAGCATCACTGACCCGCTCCATCAGTTTACGTGGACGAACACTTCATGTCTGAGCTGCTGTCGTTCCCAAACACTTCCATGTTCTTAGAATCCAGCTGACAGCTGACTGTGGAATATTTAGGAGGAAATTTCACCACTGGATTGTTGCACAGGTGGCATCCTATCACAGTTCCACGCTGGAATTCACTGATTCCTGAGAGCGACACATTCTTTCACACGTTTGTAGAAACAGTCTGCATGCCGAGCTGCTTCATTTATACACCTGTGGACATGGAAGTGATGGAACACCTGATTCTGATCATTTCGATGGGTGCAAATACTTGTATTAACATCCTGATCCATAAAATCAACGTAGTGTGAACCTGCAGTGATGAAAGACTTTGTAACAACAAATGATCGTTTATTGTGCTAAAAGCTAATGAGAAGTCCATAAACAAAAGTCTTGTTTGGGAATGCATGGAGTCCTGTTGCTTGGTGACTGTCTAAAAGTGAGAGGCTGGCATCCTCCACGCCTTGTGCAGCTCTGTATGTGAACTGCAGTTGGTCTAATTTATTGCACAGTCCACACACCAGTTCGCTGGCCATGACCCTTTCCATGCATTTGCATAGACTTGAGGTCAGGGCATTTTATTAGTCTGTCAGCATCTTTACGGATAAAGTTCTGGACGGATTGACCTGAAATCTTCACCAGCCGTGTGTCTCAGTCCAAGGTCGAACCCATTAAATGTTGGTGGTGATCCGGATCAGCTTCTGGATCCAGGAATGTTCTGGAGGATTCTTTATCATTGTGAGGTCGGCCATGTTGGAAAGGCTGTTGATGAGGCGTGAGTGCCCTCTTGTGGCAAAAGTGTGCAGCTGCTACTGAGCACATGATGTCAGGATGCAGAAATGAAACTTGTGAGCAGCAGTGAGCACGAGGAGAGAAGACAGTTGGACAGACTTCCAGCAGGTGAAGATGGTGAACTGTGTGCGTCTGTGAAGAACTGGAAGTAACTAGTTGTATTTCTGCTGAACAGGATGTTTATTTAGCTTTAATGTTATTTAGCTGATCTGCTTATTCAGAAGTTTCCTCCATTTACCATGAGCCTTTTTATGCTATTAAGCTAGCTGACCTGCTACATGCCAGTTACTGGAACTGTTAGCCTTAAACACATATGCATGTTCAGTCCTAACTGGAAGGATTTGTTAGTAATAATTAATACCTTGTAACGATACACAAAAATCTCGAATAGGTAAGTACCTCGGTACACAAGTCATGGTTCGGGTTTTTTTTTCGGTACAGTAATGGGAAAAAAAATACAAAATGTTTAATTAAAGGTTGAATATGGAATACGGACAGAACAGCGACATTGCGTGTGTCTAGGTTGTAGTTGCAACGGCAGAAAAACAACTCCAGCCGCTGGGATGCCAGAATCTGCCGATACGCAAGTGACCAACAGTCTGCAGCATGTTCAACAAGTAACACAGAGGAGTTTGTAACTGACAGCTAACGTTAGCCATGTTAGCAAACAAGCTAGCTTACCGATCCAGGAGAAAAGTCGCCATTTCCGTGTTTTGACTCCGTGGAAAACGTTTATGTGGGTCCATTTAGTGAAGTCTTCACCTAAATTTACTCCAGGTTCTGCTCTTCTCAGGTCACTCCTCCTCAGAAACAGATAACAACATCTGCAGGGCTCTGAAGCAGCTGCTTCACTCGCCGTCTCTACGGTTTTCCCATGTACAAGCCTGACTATGACCAAAGTATTGTGTCCACACAGAGATCGTATTTGGCAACCTGCAATGGCAGCGTGTATTGGCTTATAGACGTAAATAAAATGCCATTATCGAACCCGTAAAAAAAATTTATTTTATAATTATTTTTAGGCTAAATATAATTTTTCTGGGAAACGTTGTACTTTCATTCTGTACACCCCCAAACGACCTGTGGAGGTATTATTTTTGAAAAAATATAGCTTTTAATAAAAATGTTCCATATTCAACCTTTAACAGATAAGAAAAAATAACCATAAATAAAGAAAATGTTTTAAAATAAAATCATGTTGTATTTTTTTTTTTTTTTTTTTTACACTTTTCAATTAAAAAAAAAAGGCTTTCACCTCACCATCTGAGTTTTAAGAGCAGCATTAAACAGAAACAGCTCCACTTTCATTTCACTCATCCTCATCACAAAACTAAACATCACAACAGGTTCCTCTTCTGATTGCCTGCATGAAAAAATTCATAAATAAGTAACATGCTGCTGTTTTTACACGTTTGCACTAAATGAGTCTGTGTTCTGGTCGTACCAGTAACATTCAAACTTGTGTGGCGTCGCTTTCGATGTGTTATAACATGTTGGAAGCGTTTCTGTGTACATACCCGACTGAGTCGGCATGCTGCTTTTGTTTTGTCAGCTCAGCTCGATGGCGCTACGTGTAGCTCAACTAGCTTACATGCCATGTTGTTAGGAGTTGTTAGAAACAGCCTTGGCACCGCAGACCTGGGTACAAGTCCCTGACACGGTACCCAGGTGAACCACTGTGGACCCCTGAACAAGGTCCTTAACCCCCACCAACTGCTCCCTGGACGTTTATTGGGATTAATTAAGTATATATTATTATTATTATTAGTAGTAGTAGTAGTAGTAGTGTCCAGGATCGGGTCGTGGGGGCAGCTGCCTGAGCAGGAAGCCCCGACTTTCCTCTCCCCAGCCACATCCGCCAGCTCATTTGGGGGGACCCCGGGGAGTTCCCAGGCCAGCCTGGAGACGTAGTCCCTCCAGCGTGTCCTAAATTAAAGTTAAATCTAAATTATTATTAGTTAAATTTTTTTGTCTAAATATTTTTGTCTCATTTTCCCTCTCAGGTGCTGAGCCTCTGGTGGGGGGTCGGAACCCTTTTGTATGCTTTTTCTTTTATGCCCGGCTTTGTTTGTTTGCACCTGTGGTGTTCCTGGGATCCCCTTTTCCCTTTTGGATCCCTTCCTCCACAGTAGGTTTTAGTCCTGATTGGTTTTCCGAACTTCCCCATCAGCTGGTGTGGTGTTCAGCTGTCTTTAACTGTTTTAATATTCTAAAACACACTTTTGTACTGTATATTTAAATTGTGTTCTCAAACCCGTGTGCTAAGTGGTGGGCTTAACCACCCCTGTCTATATCCCTGGCTGAAATTCCCAGGGTTTTTATTTAACGTTTATTTAACCAGGAAAGTCCCGGTGAGATTAAAATCCACTTTTTGAAGGGAGTCCTGGCCAGGGTTCTGTTATCTACTGGTTTATTCAATTCAATTCAATTCAACCTGATTTGTATAGCGTCCATTCATGACAATGTCACCTCAGGGTGCTTAAATAGACAGAAAAGTTCAGGTCAGATTCATAATAGCCTAGTTAAGGAAACCAACAGATTTGGATCAAATCTTGACTTGACCCGGTCCAATCCCCCATCCTGAGCAAGCACAGAGGGTTATGTGAACCCTTTCACTAAACCCTCTAACTGCCACATTAAAAAGCAAACTGTTCAGCACAGCACGGCAGCCAGGCTATCATTCAGCTGCTGTGATGCTGGACAATCAATAAATATAATTAAAAGTACCTTTAAAAAACTTAAAACACCACATGAAATATAAAATCTTTCGAGTATGGCGGCATTAAACCAAATGTCTCGAATGAAACCAGTCAAAGTTTGCAGTTTTCCACAGGAGTTTGCTACTATTCTCCGGAGGTCAACATTTAGATCTTCCTATTGTAACCAGGGGTACCTCAGGTAGTCTTCACTATATTCATGTTACACCCAGTAGTCGAGTTGTAAAAAAGTTTCAGGGGGGATGGAAAAACTCATTGGAGATTCTCTGTAATCTGCCTTGAACGTCAGAATCTTAGCTAACATCTTCACTTATTATTGTTGCTCGACGAGTCCCATTGGTGAAAACAATATAGTCACATGAAGCGGGGGAAGATGGGGTTTTTTAACTGGGGGAAACAAAAAGATTTCAATTAATATTTATTTTATGTAATTTGGGATAAAATCGGTACTCAAGCAGTTACTTTGTGATTGTCTGTGAGCTAAAGGATTTGACTAAAAAGCCACAAGAGAAGTCTTCAGCAAAATCATTGATTAACAAACATGTTAAGCAAACCCTGATCACCACCAGCCATGGATGATGGAACTGGTATTTGTCTGGAATGCCAGTTACCCACCAGAACTTCATGTCTTATGCAAAATATGTGTCATTTAACAGCTTCTGTGTTCAAAATCCCAGTTTTTAGCTTTTCTCACGGAGATACTGTGATTGGGGAAAGTAAGCTATAGCTTCACAGGGAGAGACCACATGCTGCTTCCAAACCACTTTTCCCTCTTATTTTAGACACCAGCTACCTCCTACAGCTGGAATCTTTGAAATCAGACGTGTAGAAGTAAAGTTATGAGCGTTGCTTTCCAGCGGAGCTTAGGCAGATATTTGCCGGTTTGCAGGCGATCCTGCTGCACAGAATAATTCTTCATTACTGGTAAAATATTTGAGACAAACCCTGGTCTAATGTGAACAGTAAACATCTGTTCTATGCTTGCCAGGCTCATAAATCTGAATCTAACGTGACTGAATGACAAGTCTTGCGTTTTAGCAAGCTAGCTAACAAGAATCTCAGCTAGCTTGGAGGCTACACGGCGAGCTGGACAAACCAGCTGTGTTGTTATTAATAATAATAATAATAATGATTCTGGATTAGATTTATATCGCCCTTTTCAAGGCACTCAAAGTGCTCACAGTAGGTCCGTTATTCTTTCACTCATTCATACGTGGTGATGGTAAGCTACGTATGTAGCCACAGCTGCCCTGGAACAGACTGAAGTTATTGTGCAACTTGTGGCGAGTTTAGTGACTTTTGTATAGATTGATCAAAGTAATGATTTAAATTCTGAGTCTTGAGTCATTGCTCACTTGTGATTATCGTCTTTTTAAAACAGTCTCTGACATCACGTTGTCCAGCCGCTCGTTTGGCCGTGCTGACATTGCAGCATACTGTAGTTAATCCTAAAGATGTCTCTGCAGCTTGCAGCTCCCTCTGGCATCGGGAATCAACCAATCATGTTGCGTCATTGCATATGTGCGTGCCCCTGTACCCTAAGATTTTATTTCTTTTACTCAACATCCATACTATTTTCTGATAATGAAACGGTTATATGAGTATTTGTAATATTTCCAGATTTACTGTAAAAAGAGAAGGTTGGAATGGGGGATGATTTTGATTGTTTTTATTTAAGGGGTATGCTGTCCTCCTTCATACCCCCTCAACTTGAGTACTGGTTACGCCTGCAGCACTTCGCCTGAAAATAAAACAACCAGAAGTGCCTTTTTTTGTGAAATTCTGGTAAGGTTTCCCAGGGAAAACCTTCCACTCAATCTCATTTGGTGACATATTAGCACACAGCTCACGTTCTTCCCATGCATACGGGACAGAAGGTGCCTATTCTGCCTAATACCCGGCTGCTCTCACCCATTCATGTGGATGGAGCAAGTGCTATTATGAAGTGTTTACTTGAACAAACCACAAAGTCCTCATTAGGAGGAAGGAGGAGGAGCAGATGGCGCCAGGACGCAGAGCTTCCAGCCATGGGTCTCCACTTTAGGACGATGAAACAACTAGTTCAGTTCATAATTACATTTTTTTAAACTAAGTTCACAGTTCCAAAAATGAACTAGTTCATAGTTCTTTTTCTCCGTATGTTGCTATGAAGTATTATTCTCAGAATATTGACATTTTCCAATTGCTGCCTCCAATTCCGTCCACGCTCGTAGCAGCTGCAGCTTTCATCCCTACAGTCGAACTCAGAAAAAGCCAGAAAGAGACAGATCACACATCCAGGGAAAAAGCATAGTCCACCGAGCACTGTTTGACCTGCCGACTGTTGTGCGATGAAGTTCACAGCAGAGGAGAGTCTGGTGTGGCATGAGGAGAAAGAGAGGGCACATAACAACTCTCACCAGAAACCTTCACAGCAGTCTGCGTTGCCGGCTGACACCAAGCATGGAATTTATGGCTCTTTGAAGGGAGCCGGATCTTGTCGAGCCGTTCCTCCAAAAGAACCATCCAAAAGACTGGCTCATTCTTATTTTGTCGGTCATTATTTTTAAATTCAAAATTCAGTCAAGCTCATCTTTATCAAGTAAATAATCACTGGCAGCGATTTATAAGCAAGATTTGGATCAAAATAACTCAAACTTACATATTCCACCAGTATGGTTGGTGTCAAATATTCTGAATTATAGGTCATAATTTTCATTAATATGGTGTTTTTATAGTGTTATATAAAGTGGCCCCATATCACTAGCTTTGACACTACTTTGGATTTTTTTATTTACTTACTAACTTCCATGCAAAGCAACCTTTCTTCAAATATTTTCCACACAAGGTGATTTTAGTGATGCAAAGAGATTCACACTAGAATAAAGGCAAATAAAATATAGGGTGACTGTATAAAATCTGCTATATGGGATTTTTAGTAAGAAAGTACAGTAAGAACATGATTAGAGAAAGAGCAAACCTGAGCTACATCAGTGTAAATTTTAAGTAATTTTGGAAGTCAGTTTCTGGACAACCCTTTTCTGCCCATAAATGCATTCACATGAATCAAGCGTCAGGTTCCATGATCAGGGGTCCCACTCTTTTTTAAAAGGTGTTTTCCAGGACATTTTCAGGACTTTTCCAGCTGCTACATTACAAGTCAAGTAATTTCAACATAGACTAATGAATTCCACTCCAAGCTTTTGGAGATGAGTTCTACTATTGTTACTTATCTTTTGTACAGCGACGAAGCAGAAACGAAGCAGCGATGAATGAGACAAAGCAACGTTAAAGAGGCAATGAAGTGGAGAAGAAGCTGTGACGAAGACGCAATAAAGCAAAGACGAAGCAGCGATGAAGCTGTGACGAAGCAGCTACGAAGCTGTGACGAAGCAGCTATGAAGCTGTGACGAAGTGGTGACGAAGCGGCGATGTAGTGGAGACGAAGCAACACAGAATTGGTGACAAAGCGGCGGCAAAGCAGCGGTGAAGCTGTGACGAAGCAGAGATGACGAAGTGGTGACGAAGCATCGACAAAGCAGCCATGAAGCGAAGACTAAGCGTGACAAAGCGGCACCAGGCCGTGACGAAGTAGAGATGACGAAGCGGCAATGCAGCAACACTGAAGTGGTGACAAAGTGGTGATGAAGCGTCGACAAAGCATAACGAAGCGGTGACAAAGCATCGACGAAGCGGTATTTGGTTTCATAGACTGCCATTTGCGGCGTGTTTGGAGGGTGGTGAGGAATTGCTTCCACCATCTGTCCCAAAAGATGTTTGACAGATGCTGCACTTGGCGCCACTGTTTCTTGTAAAGGTCAGTTTTGACAAACTCACCAGCAGGAGTGAGGAGAGGGCTTATCTTCTGAGTAAGCAGAGCAGCTGGCTTGAGGATGAATGGGTCATTTGGGTCCATTGACACAGGAGCAAGGGGCCTTGTATTTATAATGACACCTCACCTCAGCCATAAAGGTGACGAGGATTTCATGAGTCACTTTTGTGGTTTTGAGCTCAAGAAACATGGAATCCAGGATTTTGCAAGCGAGTCCAATCATCCTTTTCCAACATCCGCCAAAGTAAGAGGCATGTGGGGGATTGAAAATCCATGAGCATCCCTGTTCCAACGAATAGGTCTTTACAGCGCCCTCATCTATGTTGGAGGGTATCCTGAGATCTTTACAAGCACCAATGAAATTGGTACCACGATCTGAGCGGAGGCTTTGCACAGGACCCCTGATGGCCAGGAATCGCCGAAGGGCGTTGATAAAGCTGGACATGTCGAGTGACGATGTGAACTGCTTTTATGCTCATGCTTATGAAGATCACAGCCCACCTTTTTTTTGGATGACACCTCCTCTAGTTCATCGTGAAGAGACAGTGAAGGGGCCGAAGAAGTCTACCCCCACATTTGTAAATGGTGGGTTTGTGGAAAGATGATCTACAGGGAGATTGGCCATCTTCTGAACACTGAGAGGAGCTCTTAGTCTTTTGCACATTACACAGTGATGGATGACATTACTTACTTGCCTTTTCCCACCCACAACCCACCATCCTTCCATGTGAACAGCTCCCTCTGTGACCAACCGACCCTGGTGATGAGTCTGTACATGATAGTGTTTCACAATGAGGGTTGCAATGTGATGCTGACCAGGAACGATGAGCGGGTTCTTTTCTGCTTGATTAAGGTTCGCTTCACTGATACGACCACTCACTCGTAAAAGTCTGTGTTCATTGAGGAAATGGTCCAGGTTTTTTATAGGACTGCCCTTGGGAAGCTGGATGCAACCAATCCCATCAGAATAAACATCTTGCTGCACCACTAGAACAATGATGTTTGGACTCCCCTACAGTGACTCCTGTTTCACAGGAGTGCCAGCCCTTGCAGGTGCTATTCTTGTCTGTGGCTGAACTGAAGGAGTGGATGATGTTTAACAGATGAGTAAGGGCCTGAACCAGTGGCCTCCAAGAAAAAACTTGGCAAATCTTTGGGAACCAAGCTTCTTTGGATAAGCTGCAGTTTTGGAAGCAGACACCTGAGGTCTGACATCAGCATCTGAACTGGGGTTGATGAGATCATAAATGCTATTGGAAGGACTTTGAGTTTGGCTGAATAAGAAATCGGGGCCAGTGAACCAGTTGGTGAATGCCAACTGATGTGCAGAAACAGAATATGTGGCATGGTCCGCTGGGTTGTGGTTGGTGGCCATGTACTGCCACTGGCTTGGCTGGGAGGGTCTCCGGATCACATGATTGCTCACGTAGACATAGAAATGTCTAGTTCCATTATAAATATAGCCAAGAACAACCTTGCTATCTGCGTAAAACACGGTGTTGTCAAGCGGAAAATTTATTTCCTTTGAAATCAGGTCAGCCAGCTCTACGACAGCGGCGCATAGTTCCAGTCTGGGTTCAGTTTTCTCAGGGCGTGGGGTCAGCTTTGCCTTGCCCATGACAAGCCCAACTTGGCAGTTTCCATCAGCATCAGTGACCTTCAAGTAAGCCACTATGGCAATTGCTCTGGTTGATGCATTGGAGAAAACACACAGTTCTCTTTTCACGGCTTTTAAGGGTGAAATGCTTGTATATGTTCTGGTGATTGAGAGCTTAGACAGCTCTGCCAATGATCATTTCCAAAGAGTCCATGACTCCTCCATCCCTTGGGGTAAAGGGGCGTCCCAGTCACTATTCTCAGCAGTTAGATCCCTGAGAATGGATTTTCCCTGAATAGTTACTGGTGCGACAAAGCCAAGAGGATCATAGAGGCTGTTTACTTCAGATAAGACACCTCGGCGAGTGAGGAAGGAAACTCATCCTAAGGAGCTCTAAAAAAAAGAAAACGGCCTCTTAACAAATTTTATAATAAAAAAATTTTTTACAATGTAAAAAAAAAAAAAAAAAAAAAGCCACAAGATTTAGATATAATTAACAGTTCTGTGGGCTTCAACTGTTTCCTGCTGCTTTTTAAATTATGCGAGAGCGAGCGGGCTGGTGATTTCTTTGATTGTGTGTACTGATTAATTTCCAAAATAAAGTTTTAGCTTCTGAAATCAGATTTTTAAACAGTTCTGATGGAGCTCGTTAATCTGGATGATGCAGCTTCATTCTGGACCAATATTTCACTGAACCTGGACGACCCGCGGCATCTGGAGATAAAAGAGTTTAGTGTGACGTGCGTAAAGGCGCTTCCCTGTACAGCATGGAGGAGGCTGGACATCATTCACATGTTTTGGCTGGAATTAGTCAGTGACTTCAGGTGTCACCTGCAGCGCCGTCAATGATATCTGTAACTGCAGTTAGTAATGTTGCAAATGATGCCAGCGGGCATGAAGACAGTCAGTGATCCCTGAGATTCAGACATGAATCTAACATGTTTCAGACCAGTTACATTAATACGTGGAGGCAAATTCTATTTCCCATTTCATTTTAGTTACAGACTTGGTTTGCGAGGTTGTGGAGTCTGTCCCCTGTAAAAGCATCTAAAAAATCTGAGGTGCAGGGGGGGGGGGGGGGGCGTTTTAAAGAATCGCAGGAATGGTGGGATGTTTTTTAAAATTTCTTTTAAATACCATCATTCTGACCATAGAATGAAAAAATGGTTGAAATGATGAGATGTTTGCCATTTTGACAATTGGGGACCCATGTTGGAGTGGAGGAATGTGGGAATGGTGATTGCCTCCCACACACACTTTCCTCCTCATGTCTCATTCTCTGTCGTGCCTCCATTCTCGCAATTAAATACTGCTCACACCTAAATAGTGCGCCAAAATTAAGCTAAATTGTCGCAGATTTAATGACGTGTGGAACGCATGTGTAAGAAGATCCGATCTGCCTGCTTACACTGCAGTTGCATTGTCACATATCTGATTGATATCTGATTTATTTCCACATATGAATGAGGCCTGTATCCGACCTCAACAGATCCGAATGCATGCATCTTTTTTCTGTTTACATTGTCAAAAACCAGATCGGATTTGAGTCACATAAGAGCAAAAAATCGGAATTGGGTCACATTTCACTGACAGTGTAAATGAGGCCTTTTTCTTTCTTTGTTTGTTTTAAATCAATATCAACCCCTCTTGGATCCTCTTGTGTTTGTCCCGGTTTGTCTGCAGCTCTGTCGCTCTTAGCACAATGTAAACAGCTAATTTCTTCTTCTACGCTTGTATTATTGGCAGAGTAGGCTCTGAACGCCGAGGCTTCGGTAGTTATGTGAACGAGCATATGTACGCTTTGCGAAAGTAAGATGTAGTACTGTTTAGGCTCTAAAAATATAGTAAATGACGTCATTTCCAGTAAATTCTGGACGCTACCCACTCAGGACACTTGGATTACATTGGAAGAGCAGTATGGAGGAATATTGACAAGATTTTGTGGACTTTTATGGACCATTATATATACGAACTCCATTATATGAAGGTTGGGGGGAAGCGAGAAGCCTTCCTGATCGCCAGCTGCATTTGAGATATTAAAAAGGTGCTGCAGAGTCTTTCTCACCATGAGGGGATGTGGAAGATAAAGTTACATCATTCTGTGGGTGGAATATTCCTTTAAGGCCAGCACACGTTCTCAGTGATAGGGGGAGCTTGGGCTGTGGTCATCGAACATTTAGAAAAACTGAGCGTACCAGAGATCGGTTGCTCTGTTCATCTCTGCCTGGTTTGGGGAGCCTGCTGTACACTTTTACCAGGCAAATCTTAGCGCATGATCTACCTGTCAAGCTTTCACCACAGATTCAGGGGCAGTTGGAGGTGACATCGCCCAGCGGTGTGGTGACCTGCCCCCGCCGTGCTCCACTGCAGGGTCAGTTTCTTGGATCCATGGTGCAGGACCTGGGTGGAGAGCTGTATTGTGTTTTTCCTCACCACATTCAGAACACTGCACCTGGCGCTTGAGCTTTTTAAAACTTTTAATATTTTAAAATCCTTTCAATCTATGACAGCAAGAGTAAGGCCAGCCAGAAGGTGGTCTTGGTTAAGTTGTTTTCAGGATTGAAACCTTTGTTTTGGTGTCCAGTGATGAACAATCACATACACGGTAGATAATCCTCTCCCCGTAGGATTTTCCTGACATTAGTCCCGCTTCAAGCCTCTTATCTTCGTCCACTTCTGTTCAGTAATGACAAACCTCTCCTAGTTTAGACAAGACTTTGATCTCAAAGTTTTCCACTCCGATTACTTATCCCACAGCAGCAAGAAGAGGAGGCAGGCGTCCTCGGTCTCTGTCCCTCCCTCCTCCCCGTCTCAGAGGTGGAGTTTGTGCCTGAGGTCGGCCAGATTCAGTCACTGCTGCAGACAGACCACGGGACAGGTAGAGCCGAGGAAGAGGAGGCAGCGCCAGATGTTCAGGTAGGAACATGTCTGGCTCTATGCACACATCTCTGCTGAGATCCTTCTTTTTGTCCCACAACATGAAAAGATGTTTACTTCTTTAGGTATTTGCATGTGTACCAACATGCTTTCTGTTCACTCCATCGACTGCTCGTCCTTCCACGCCAAATAAATCTGTTTCTCCAGGTTTTCAGTTACTAGATCCGAGGAAAAACAGTCATCTGTCTTCCCGATGTAGCTGTGATCATCACTTGCGGCACATTTAAAGAGGAAATTGTCTGAAAACAGGACAAACAGCGTGCACTCTGAACCTTTCTGTCTTTCTACGCTGCTGGATGGCAGCCAAACGTTAGCTGCTGCTTTCAGCAGAATGCCCTCTTTCTCCTGTGATGGCTCGTCTTTCTTTGAAAATTGCCGAGTGCTAAGGACCCTGTTATTATTAAGATTAGAAGATGCTGTAACTGGATGCATTCCCAGCTGTGGAGCAGAGGTATTTATTACATGACACACTGCATTCTCACACAGCTGCATGTTTGGGTTCATACAGGGAGGAAGGGTTTCCAACTGTACGCTGTGGGGGAGGAAGGCGGCTTCTTAGTCTTTAGAATCGCTGATGTGTAGTTTATACTTGTGTTTTATTAGAGGACAAGTGTGGTTTTAATTGTTTACAGGGTTTCCATGCACCCTGGAAAACCTGGAAAATGATGGAACATTTTTCCAGTCATGGAAAACGCATGGAAAATGAGAAAAAGAGTAAAATGTCAAAGCTTGAGTTGTCCTGGAAAATGATTTGTCCTCCCTCTCGTCACCGCTTTGTCACCACAAATTCGTTGCAGCTTTGTCACTTTGTCACCACTTCGTCTTTGCTTCGTCGCCGTTTCATTGCAGCTTCGTTGCTGCTTCATCACCGCGTCATCGCCGCATCTTCGCATTTTCGCATCTTGTCAGCGTTTCGTCACCACAAAATTGTTGCAACTTTGTCGCGTTTCATTGCCGCTTTGTCACCGCTTCGTCGCTGTTTCATTGTCGTTTCATCGCCGCTTCATCGCCATTTAATCGTGGCTTTGTCATCGTTTCATGGCTGCTAGTTGCCATTTCGTTGCAGCTTCGTTGCTTTGGTGCCGCAAAATCGTCGCAGCTTTGTCGCATTTCATCAGCGCGTTTCATCGGCGCTTTAACACCATTTCGTCGCTGTTTCATTGTTGTTTCATCGGCGCGTTTAACACCATTTAATCGTGAAACATCGCTGTTTCATTGTCTTTGACACCATTTCGTCGCCATTTCGTCGCTGTTTCATTGTTGTTTCATCGCCGTTTCATCGCCGTTTAATCGTGGCTTCGTCATTGTTTCATGGCTGCTAGTTGCCATTTCGTTGCAGCTTCGTTGCTTTGGTGCCGCAAAATTGTCGCAGCTTCGTCGCGTTTCATCGGCGCTTTGACACCATTTCGTCGCCATTTCGTCGCTGTTTCATTGTCGTTTCATCGCTGCTTCATCGCCGTTTAATCGTGGCTTCGTCAGCGTTTCATGGCCGCTAGTTGCTATTTCGTTGCAGCATCATTGCTTTGCTGCTGCAAAATCGTCGCAGCTTCGTCGAATTTCATCGGTGCTTTGACACCATTTTGTCGCTGTTTCATTGTCGTTTCATCACCGTTTAATCGCGGCTTCATGGCCGTTTCATGGCTGGTATGTTGCCATTTCGTTGCAGCTTCGTCGCCCCTTCATCTTCGCTTTGTCACCACTTTGTCTTTGCTTTGTCATCGCCACTACTTCGCCATTTTGTTGCCGTTTCATCACAGCGTCGTCGCAGCTTTATCTCCGCTTCGCCTCTGTTTTGTCTTCGCTTTATCTTTTCTTTGTCTTTACTTCATCGCTGTAAAAAATATATAAGCTACAATTGTAAAACACTTCTCAAAGCTTGTGGTGGAAGTTATTTGTCTATGTTGTGATAACTTGACTGGAAAAGTCCTGAAAAAGTCCTGGAAAAGTCCTGGAAAACAATTCCTAAAGGAGTGGGAACCCTGTTTTAACTTACCGTCTTTTAATTTTCAGTGTGGCTAACAGCTATACTGTATGAAATATAAACCATAGTGAGCAGAAATGAGCTAATTTGGGTCCTCAGTACAGCCGCTAACTGGTTTCTCCACCAGTAAAATGGGGACTAATGTGGGTCAACTGACTCCAACACTTCCTATCATGCAATGAATGTGAGAGGACCCAACGCAGACAATGACGTAATCATTTAATCTCATGGATGCTCTGAAAGTGGTGCGACCTGTGGAGAAAATGAAGTGATTTGTCAGTTTCCCCAGCCTGAACACTCGTCTACATCTATCCCACAATCTGCAGGACACAAGGTCACGTCATCGTCCAATCTCCTCCTTTTCATAGTTTAAGACTTTTTCATAGTTTCAGAGTTTAAAGTAGCTAAAAGGTTGCATCATATGCCTTATCCCAGTAACAACAACCACTCTGGTCCAATGAGAAGAAATGTAAATGGATTGTACTCATGAGCATGTAAACTCATATTAAAACACACATGTCAGTCTGAGGCAGAATATTTTTGCATTGTAAACAACGTACATCAACAATGCAGTATTAGGGCCACATTGAGATAATTTTTTTAAAGACTTTGAGACTAACGTATAGAGAATAAGAGAATAATACTATCAGAAATTAGTCGTAATTTTAATAAGTTATTTTGCAAAAATAAAGTAAGTTTACTAGAATAAATTTGTAATATTACAAGAAAAAAAGTTATAATTTTACAAGAAAAAAGTTATTATTTTAGGAGAATAAAGATAGTAAATTTACAAAAATAAATTCTGAATATCACAGAAAAATTCAAACTTTTTAAAGAAAAAAGTATATTTACAAAAATAAAGGTATTATAAAAGAAGAAGGTTGTAAATTTATGAGAATAAAGTTGATATTTTAGGAGAATAAAACAGCAAATTTACAAAAATAAAGTTGTATTACAAAAAAAATTCAAACTTTCAGAGAAAAAAGAAAATTTACAAGAATAAAGTTGACATTTTAAGAGACTAACAAAAGAAAATTTACAAAAATAAAATTTTAATATTACAAGAGAAAATTCATAATTTTACAATAAAAAAGTAAATTTATGAAATAAATTTGTTATTTTACAAGAATTTGAATTTGTAAATTTACTAGAATGAAGTTGATATTTTAGGAGAATAACAACTCTAAATGTAAAAATATAATGTCTTGATATCAAAAGAGAAAATTTATAATTTTACAATGGAAGAGTACATTAATAAGAATAAATTTGCTATTTTACAAGAAAAAAGTTGTAAATTTACTAGAGTAAATTTGTAATATTACAAGAAAAAGTTTGAATTTTACAAGAAAAAGTGGTTATTTTAGGAGAATAACGGTTATAAATTGACAAAGGAAAGTTGTAATATTATAAGAAAAAATGTATATTTTTACAAGAAATAAGTACATTTAGAAGAATAAAGTTACTTACGAGAATAAAGTTTTAAATTTACTAGAATAAATTTGTGATATTACAGGAAAAAAGTCATAACTTTACAAGAAAAAGTTGTTATTTTTGGAGAAAATTTCTCGAATAAAGATATATTAAATATGACCAGAAAAATATACATTTATACATTTCAAGAAAAAAAAGTGGGCTGCACGATGGTGTGGTGTTTAGCACCACAGCCTCCCAGTAAGAAGGTTGCTAGTTCAATTCCCAGCTGGGGAGAGGGTTTGAACAATTCCAACAGTTCCTTCCTGTGTGGAGTTTGCATGTTCTCCCGTGTGTGCGTGGGTTCTCTCCGGGTTCTCTGACTTCCTCCCACCATCCAATCCAAACACATGCATGTTAGGTTAATTGATCACTGTAAATTGTCCTCAGGTGTGAATGGTTGTCTGTCTCTCTGTGTTGGCCCCGTGACCCTGAACTGGATAAGCAGTACAGAAAATGACTGACTGACAACAAAAAAAAAAAGTTTAGAAAAATAAAGTTGTTATTTTACAAGAGGACAGTTGTATATTTATGAGAATAAATTTGTAATATTAAAAGAAAAAAGTAATAATTTATAATAAATAAACATCATGCGCATAGAACGCCAAAAAGCGCCGTGGCCACTGCCTGAACACGTGTTCACACAGAGTTTGCATGTAAACCTGCCACGTTTGGTCTGAATGCACCATAAGAGTTGGACAATAGGGGATTATCACGCTTACCGGAAGTTCCCGGTATTTGGGCACTTCCTCTTCCGGGCCATGTTAACGACAGCCGTTCCTGCTCTGTTATACTGTTTAAATCGGATAAACTCCAAACATACTCAAGTTTTCATTCTAGACTGAAATGATACTAAGGAAGAAGTGGATCAAAGCGATCGATTCGCCGCGGTGAAGGGCCGAAATTTATAATAAAACACACGTTTGTTTGTGGCCGGTGGGGCACAACACCGGCACTTCACAGCATGCTAGCATTAGCCAGCTAGCGTTTACTGACGTGCTTAACATTGTGCGTCTTAAAACACACAAACATCTGAAAATCGGGTCTGTACCCCCCCGTTTCCAGTGGAACAACTGGGGACTGCCAAGAAAGGAGACGTTTTCAGATGCTTGTGTGTTTTCAGCCGCACAAAGTTAGGCACGTCATCAAGCTGGCTAATGCTAACCTGCTAACACGACTGTGCAGACTGCGGGCTACAAACAAACGTGTGTCGTTTTATTATAAAGTTCGGTCCTTCACCGCGGCGAATCGGTCGTTTTGTTCCACTTCTTCCTTAGCATGACTTTAGTCTGGAATGAAAACTTGGCATTGGCGTTTATCCGATTTACAAAGTTTAACAGAGTAGTAGCTGGCAGACTACTGTTAGCAGGTTAGCATTAGCCAGCTTGATGACGTGCCAAACTTTGTGCGGCTGAAAACACACAAGCATCTGAAGGCGTCTCCTTTCTTGGCAGTCCCCAGTTGTTCCACTGGAAACGGGGGGGCGGGGGGGGGGGGGGGGGGGTACAGACCCGATTTTCAGATGTATGTGTGTTTTAAGACGCAAAAAGTTAATCACGTCGGTAAACGCTAGCTGGCTAATGCTAGCATGCCGGTGTTGTGCCCCACCGGCTGCAAACAAACATGCTATGTTGTTTTATTATAAAGTGCGGCCCTTCACTCTGTTGAATCGCTTTGATCCACTTCCTCCTTAGTATCACTTCAGTCTGGAATCCGGGAAAATTTCAGTAGGGTTGGTGTTTATTCACGTTATCTACGAAGTAAAGCAGGGACATTGAACTGGACCGGAAGTGGGCCGTCTAACTGTTTCAAACCGGAAGTTTGGAACACGGAAGCGTGATAATCCCCTATATCCGTATATTGGACATCGCTGAAAAAGTCAATATCCAACATTCTTATATGTTTTCAATTTAAACTCTGTCTCTACATCTATTCCTCTTGGTTGTCCGCAGTAAGACCAGTTTTTAGACTTCTTAACCAGTTGGGTCTGCAACGTCCCTGGAGAGTGAGGAGGGGGTGAACCAGCAGCAGATTGTGACCACAGGCCGTCCGGTCCAGCGCTGATGTGTTTAAGTTTGGCTTAGGGAAGCATTCTGTGCTGCCGTGAGGAATGTAAAGCAGTCTGTCATTAAACCTGCTGGCCTTGACATTCAGCAGATGCTCAGCCTCCTGGTGGACACGCCAGAGGAACAAAGACAGGTACTGGTGAAAGGTGGTCTGCAGCCGCTCTGTGGTCGAAGTTTGGGAAGTAAAGTCTCAGCAGGACAGGAAAGTGAATGCATCGCTACTGTATAGCTGCTGTAACACGAGTCTACAAAAACAGGAAGCTTGGAGGGACCTCAGAGTCCTCCAGGCAGCTAACACTGGGACCTTTCCCAGCACTCCCACTGCTCATCTGCAGCCACCCCACTGGGACTCACAGGAGTCTGTGGGCTGGTCCAGAGACGCTGGACCCTGTGGGCCAGGGGTCAGTAACTTTAACAGTCCAAAGAGTAGGGATGCACGATACTGGATTTTTGGCCGATATCGATATACCGATATTTTAAAAGTCATGTGGCCGATAACCGATATGGATACCGATATTAAAGCTGAAAAAAACAGTCATTGCAAATAGCAGTTTTGTTATCCGTTTCCAAATTCGAAAAATAGGGGTGGGAAAAATATCAGTAAATGTTGCGATATTGTCATATACTGATATCAAATCGATATTTAAAAACGCGGTATCAATCTATTTTACTTACAAAATCTCCCAACATTTCGTGAATTCCCGCAAGATTTTATAACAGAACAATGAAATATCGCAAAATTTTGTTAGTAAAATAGATCAATACCGCGTTTTTAAATGTCAATATGATATCAGCATATGATAATATTGCGAAATTTTTGTGAATACTCGAGAGATTTCGTAACAGAACAATGAATATTACAAGATTTCATCAGTAAAATAGATCAATACTGTGTTTTTAAATGTCAATATGATATCAGCACATGAAAATATCGCAAAATTTTTGTGAATTCTCGCGAGATTTTGTAACAGAACAATGAAATATTGTGAGTTCGTTAGTACAAAAGATCAATACTGTGTTTTGAAATGTCAATATATCAGCATATGAAAATACCGTGAAGTTTTTGTGAATTTTCGCGAGATTTTGTAACAGAACAATGAAATATTGCGAGATTTTGTTCATAAAATAGATCGATATCAAGTTTTTAAATGTCAATAAGATATCAACATATGAAAATATTGCGATATTTCAGTGTATCAATATTTTTTCCTACCCCTAGTCTTTAGAAGTTTTAAAGTCTGTAAAAAAAGAAGTTTTTTAAGAAGTTTTTTTTTTTCTTTAGAAACAGCGGCCTGATCGGTTAAATATCTGTTAAATATCGGTTAAATATCGGTGGGATGGCCAATGTCCGATACTCAGTTTTACGGCTGATGTAGGCCAATACCAATAGGGGGCGGATTATATTCCACATCCCTATCAAAGAGCCATTTTTACGTCAACCTAGCTAAACAAAAGTCATCTAGAGCCACAAATATATCATTCACCATTTCGAAAAATTGTAACTATAATTTTTGAGAAATACTTGCTTTATGAAATTTGTTTTAAAGAACCACAGTTTTATTTTAACTTTTAGTTTTTGGAAAACAAAACAAAGCATAAACATAAAACTTTTACAAAAAAAGGATATTTCCATTTTTCTTTATGGAATTTGGCTCTTCTGAGACTGTGTGTTGCAGAAGAAACCCATAATTTCCAAACTAATGAGGCGAGAACCAGATGTAGAAAAAAAAATACTGGTACTTTTACCGGTAAAAATAGTAAAGGTGTTATGCTGCCAATGTTTTAGTATTAATCAGTTGTTTTTGCAGCAAACTACCATGAATAAATAACAGTTGTGTACTGCTAAAGTTACGGTGACCAAAACGGCATACCATAATAATTCATACTTTGCCACCGTAATTTATAGTGTGATAAGCTGTCAGTTTTTCAATGCAAATTTTATGAAATTTTTTGTAAAAACAATATTTGTTGTATCATTTTAACTGTGATTATTGCAAGAAAATATAAGTAAATAACAGTTGTGTACTGCTAAAGTTGCAGTTGCAAAAATAGCATACCTTTATTTCTTTTACATTCTCACTGAAAATTTTATAGTGAAAAAAACGTCAACCACAGCTGCCGGTTTTTCACCGTAAATTATACAGATTGTTTTTTGTTTTTTTTTACAGTGTAGTCAGTGTAATTGAGAGCCACTGTGGAAGGTCCAAACTGCCACTTGTGGCTCTGGAGGTGCCGGTTGCGGACCCCTGCTGTAGGCCATGCAGGGATGTCATCTGCTAGAACCTGGTCTCCAGGACTGCTGGCCTTGCTATCAGCACCTGAGGCTGGCTGATAACCTCTGGCTCGGAGCCAGACCTGGTCCTGGCTCTGTCCAGACCAGTAAAGCTCCTCCTCACCCAACTGGATTAAAGTTAATATAGCTGGTTTTGGAGATCCTGCAGAACCTGCAGGACTCATGTTAGTTTCATCTGAATACCAGGAGCCGCATGGAAGTCCTTCCTGAACCTGGTCCTGATGGAGGATTTCCTACCTGGTTCTGGTCCTGATGGAGGATTTCCTTCCTGGTTCTGGTTCTGATGGAGGTTTTCCTTCATGGTTCTGGTCCTGATGGAGGATTTCCTACCTGGTTCTGGTTCTGATGGAGGATTTCCTTCCTGGTTCTGGTCCTGATGGAGGATTTCCTTCCTGGTTCTGGTCCTGATGGAGGATTTCCTACCTGGTTCTGGTTCTGATGGAGGATTTCCTTCCTGGTTCTGGTTCTGATGGAGGATTTCCTTCCTGGTTCTGGTCCTGATGGAGGTTTTCCTTCCTGGTTCTGGTCCTGGACTGAACTGACCTGAACTGGTTTCAACTGAACCGGACTGAACCAGTCTGAACTGGTCTAAACCAGACTGAACTGGTCTTAACTTGACTGAACCAGTCTGAACTGGACTGAACTGGTCTTAACTGGACTGAACCGGACTGAACCAGCCTTAACTGGTCTTAACTGGTCTGAACCCGACTGAACTGGACTAAACTGCTCTGAACTGGTCTAAACTGGACTGAACTGGTCTGAACCAGACTGAATTGGTCTGAACCGGTCTAAACTGGTCTGAACGGGTTAAAACTGGACTGAACCAGTCTGAACTGGTCTGAACCGGCCTGAATTGGTCTGAACCGGACTGAACTGGACTGAACTGGTCTGAACCGGCCCGAACCGAACTGAACCGGTCTGAACTGGTCTGAACCGGTCTGAACCGGACTGAACCGGACTGAACCGGTCTGAATTGGTCTGAACCAGACTGAACTGGTCTGAACCAGTCTGAACCGGTCTGAACTGGTCTGAACCAGACTGAACTGGTCTGAACCGGTCTGAACTGGACTGAACCAGACTGAACTGGTCTGAACCGGTCTGAACCGGACTGAATCGGTCTGAACTGGTCTGAACTAGACTGAACTGGTCTGAACCGGACTGAACCGGTCTGAACTGGTCTGAACCAGACTGAACTGGTCTGAACCGGTCTGAACCGGTCTGAACTGGACTGAACTGATCTGAACCAGACTGAACTGGTCTGAACCGGTCTGAACTGGACTGAACCGGTCTGAACTGATCTGAACCATACTGGACTGGTCTGAACCGGTCTGAACTGGACTGAACCGGTCTGAACTGGTCTGAACCAGTCTGAACTGGCCTGAATTGGTCTGAACCGGAGTGAACCGGACTGAACTGGTCTGAACTGGACTGAACTGATCTGAACCAGACTGAACTGGTCTGAACCGGTCTGAACTGGACTGAACTGGTCTGAACTGGTCTGAACCGGTCTGAACCAGACTGAACCGGTCTGTATCTTTGAACGTGAGATGATTGCTGTGAATGATGTCAGCTTTTCCTCCCCTTTATCCCTGAACCGTCCCACTCCTCCTGGTAGGATCAGGTTTAATGAAGCCTCCAGCTGAAGCTGAGAATGACCAGATGATGTTTTAGACACTCAAACGTCTCCTGATGAGTTCAGGTAAGATCTGGGCGGTGGTTTGAGACCATTTCAAGCCTGTTTTGGCAGACGTAGCCTCCATTGTTGATGGGAACAGGCTTCGACATGTCCCTCAGCTCAGTGGATGATTAGAAGGTGTTTGTGTGTGAGGTCTGGGGAAGGTGTCCCGGGTAAGCGTTGAAGGAATGTGGCAGGATGACATCTGAAGCCTGTTCTCAGAGACAGTGGGTGAGATAAACTAAACGGCTGATGATCCCAGAGGGGACACAATGATGAAAAAGCAACCATGGTTGCAGATTCAGGGTTGTTGTAGAGTATTTTTTTTCTTTTCGGTATTTACTCTGTGTGAATGTCAGGGGTCACAGACAGAATCGTGTCATTACAAAGATGAATGTGTAGCCTCGGGAGGGGGCCGACACTCGTTCATTATGAACATATTTCCTGGTGAACAGAACGGAGATGTAGAACATGCCTGAAGCTGATGGAGAACTTACTGCTGTTGACTTATAAAAACAGCAAACAGAGCTTCATGTTCCGGCTTCATGGACCACCAGCACTGCTGTTCCTGTGTTTATACTGGATCTTATTCACACTGGTGCATCTACACACAAACGTCTTATGCAACGCTGACAGAAACAGACATTTTGAGGCCACAACAGAATTGAAATTACTGTGACAGTAGACGGTCCGGTCACTATGCCTCCGATTGATCATGTGCACTGTCTACTTGGTCAAGGGCAGGTGTTCTCAATGTTTTTCATGATGGGGCCTAGGACTGGGCCATATGGACCAGACATAATATCACAATTTATTTATTTTAGATGACGATATACGATGTAAACCAGTACCCTTTTTACCCTAACTTGTCTGAAAGTTTCATTTCATATCAAACAGCTGTTTTTGAGTATTGAAACATGTTTAGCACAAAGGTATCGCTCCACTGCAGTGACGGAACTGACAAACACTGGTTAGAAATGTTTGTTATATCCAAGCAATTAAAGATAGTTGGTTGTTTTTTGTAATTTCTTTGTAAACATCTTGGGGAGGATTGTCTTTCAAACAGTTTAAATAATAGGAGTGGAAAAAAATATCGATACACTGAAATATCGCAATATTTTCATATGCAGATACCATATCTATATTCAAAAACACGATATCGACCTATTTTACTAATGAAATCTTGCGAGATATCATGATTTTGTTTTGAAATCTTATGAGATTTCAAGAAATACTGCAAGATTTCATCGTTCTGTTACAAAAATCCCCCCCACCCCCCTTAAATAGGACCTGCCTGACAAAGTGAAGTGGAGCAAAAGATCCTCCAAAGCTAGACATCATGCTGCCATCCAAAGAAATTCAGGAACAAATGAGAAACAAAGTCATTGAGATCTATCAGTCTGGAAAAGGTTCCAAAGCCATTTCTAAAGCTTTGGGACTCCAGAGAACCACAGTGAGAACCATTATCCACAAATGGTGAAAACATGGAACAGTGGTGAACCTTCCCAGGAGGGGCCGGCCGACCAAAATGACCCCAAGAGCACAGCGACGACTCATCCAAGAGGTCACAAAAGACCCCAGAACAACATCCAAGAACTGCAGGCCTCACTTGCCTCAATGAATGTCAGTGTTCATGACTCCCCCATCAGAAAGAGACTGGGGGGCAAAAATGGCTGCATGGCAGAGTTCCAAGACCAAAACCACTGCTGAGCAAAAAGAACATAAAGGCTCGTCTCAGTTTAGCCAGAAAGCATCTTGATGATCCCCAAGACTTTTGGGAAAATACTCTGTGGACTGACGAGACAAAAGTGGAACTTTCTGGAAGGTGGAGGTCCCATTACATCTGGCGTAAAAGTAACACGGCATTTCAGAAAAGGAACATCATAGCAACAGTAAAATATGGTGGTGGTAGTGTGATGGTCTGGGGCTGTGTTGCTGCTTCAGGACCTGGAAGACTTGCTGTGGTAAATGGAACCATGAATTTTGCTTCTACCAAAAAATCCTGAGGAGAATGTCCGGCCATCTGTTGGTGACCTCAAGCTGAAGCGCACTTGGGTTCTGCAGCAGAACAATGATCCAGAACACACCAGCAAGTCCACCTCTGAATGGCTTAAGAACAACAAGGGAGTGGCCTAGTCAAAGTCCCCACCTGAATCCCATTGAGATGCTGTGGCATGACCTTAAAAAGGCGGTTCATGCTGGAAAAGCCTCCAATGTGGCTGAATTACAACAATTCTGCAAAGATGAGTGGAACAAAATTCCTCCACAGCGCTGAAGAAGACTCACTGCCAGTTATCACAAACGCTTGATGCAGTTGTTGCTGCTAAGGTGGAACAACCAGTTCAGGTCCTTTCAGATAGAATGCGGCAAGCGCAGGCGGACGGCGGCAAACCCATTCATTGTATATATGGTACCGCCGCGGCAGCGCGTTCCACCATGTCGCGCAAGGTGGGCGCATGCCGCCGCTGCACCCGAATGGAAAATTTTTAAATTTGGGCAAACCTGGAAGCGGTCTGTGTGAATGAATGCAGCTCCCGGACGAGCCTGAACTCCCCCAAGTCAAGTCTTGTTATCGGGATCAGGTGGACCCCCACCCTTTTATCTGCTGCTGATCTCCTCCTCAGGAGAAAAGCTCTTTGCTGCGACGATGAGAGCTACATCTTTCACAACGAAGCACACCAGGGAGAAAACACTTCCTCGTCTGTCGCTTAGCAACGCGTGCCTGACGTGCTTGCTGCCGCTGTGCTCTTTCGCCAGGTCTGCGCCCTACCCCGCGGTGAGCGCAGCGAAAAACGCGTCCTATCTGAAAGGGCCTTTATTAGGTTTAGGGGGCAATCACTTTTTCACACAGGGCCATGGAGGTTTGGATTTTTTAAATCCCCCTTACCAATAAAAACCTTCATTTAAAAAACTGCATTTTGTATTTACTTGTGTTATATTCATCTAATATTTAAATTTGTTTGATGATCTGAAACATATAAGTGTGATAAACATGCAAAAAAATAAGAAATCAGGAAGGGGGCAAAAACCTTTTCACACAACTGTATATAATATTTGCCTTTCTCAACCACCAGGATGTTTACAGTGTGTTTTAGCTGGTTTCTGCATTAGTAAGAGACCTCAATGTTTCAGCAACTTCATGAGTTCATTGCTGCATTCAGGACGACACTGACTACATTTAATTAAGGTTTCTACATGACCAAATATTCAGAGTTGAAAAGGAGTAACCCAGGGTAATATTCGGGATTTAAAAACCAGAACATGAGCATATTTGGATTTTTGTCAGTGTTTACATGGCTGTGCATGACCAGGTTATTGTGGGGCAGCTGTGGCAAAGCAAGTTGGCCAATGATTGGAGGATCAGTGGTTTGAATCCCAATCCCACAGCCATATGTAGTTGTGTCCTTGGGCAAGACACTTTTTTTTTTCTTTAAGGATTTTTTGGGCACTAGTGGCCTTTATATGACAGTGTATAGGGACAGGAAAGGGGCAGAGAGAGTGGGGAGTGACATCCAGCAAAGGGACCTGGACCGGGAATCGAACCGGGGCCAACTGCACTGAGGAACTGTAGCCTCTGTTCATGGGGCGGCTGCTCAACCAACTGAGCTAATCACCGGGTCTCTGCTTCTGCAGATTTTCCCTCCTGGAGCTTCCTCCACATCACCCGATAATTACCCGGCCTTCTGTCCTGCATTGCTCACACTCTTTGTCATTGCCCTTCTTCAGCAGACTTCATCCACCTGCAGCTTCCTCCAGCAGTAAACGCATGACCCGATGTTCACCGGCCTTCCCTCCGTCCTGTCGCTCACATTCCATCTGCCTTTTTTCTCTCTCTCTCCCAACTTCTGCCAGTGAGGCAGCAGAGGCGCTTCCTGCTGCCGCCAGCTTTCTTTTCCATTCTCCTCTTGTTGCTAAGCTGCTACTCAGCTACTTATTGCAGAAAGTTTATAACACAAAAGAAAGATGAATAAATAAATAGATTAGGGGCAGTGGCGATCTTGCATTAAGGGCCAGTGGGGCCCTTAAAGGGATATTGTGTAAGTTCTCCTGTGTTTTATTCACAAAAACTGATTATTTGGTTCAAAAGTGTTTTTTCATTAATCAGTAATCACTCCCATCAACAAACTGAAGTGCTCCACTAAGTTCTAAATTTGCCATTCGTATCATTCATTTACACATCGAGCGGCGCGGCTCGGTGGAGGCTGCCATGTCGTATCGCCATGTTTTTGCGTTCGGGAGAAGCGTGACGGTAGGAAAACACAGAAACTCACCGGACACACCGGAGTTTTCAGCTCAGTTCGAGGTAATGCCTTTGAAAAGTCACCGCGCTGCAGTGGGAGAAACCAGCATCTCACTGATGCTGGTTTCACGTGCAGTCGGGCAGACGGCCGTTGGTAACAAACCAGATGTAATTTTAATCAATGCAGCCGAGCAAAAGACGGTAAAACATGGGTCAGGGAAAACAATACGGCATCGCCATGACAACCGAACAGATGTGGACTGATGTCACTGTAACTGACGGACCACGTCTTCACATAGAGGCCGGTGATAACTCTACATGCAGCGGATGTCGTCGGTCTGCCCGGTTTCACGTGAATGCAGCATGAAAAGTACGAGGGAGCTGCTCCTGATTACACAGTGTCCCTTTAATGCAAAATCGTTCCTACACAAACACATTTAGAAAGGAACAAAAACCACCGTGTCACATGTCACAACCAAAGACTGTAAATAACGCAACAACAGCATAATCCCCCCCCCCCCCACACACACACACACACACACACTCTTTTCCTAGTTTCTGATTAAAATGCAATTAAATAAACCATCAGGCATCACTTCAGAGAGAAATAAAAGCCAGAAATAAAAACACTGTTTATTTATAGATTTTCATGGCAGGGGAAGTCCCGGAGTGGGTCAAATAGGTCCCGGATCCGATCAAAGAGGTCCCGGAGAGCGCTCCGGCACAAATTAAGCACTGATTGCCGTGCAGGCAGATGAAACAACCGATGTGTCTTGCAAGTCACAAATGGTCATTGTGCTGCGCTATATGGTAAACGCCACATCGACAGAAGGTTTAGCCACTTTCAAAACAGCGGGCTGATCGGTTAAATATCGGTGGGGTGGCCGATGTCACATACTCAGTTTAAGGGCCGATATAGGTCGATACCGATAGGGGGACGATTTCATCGTGCATCCCTTGTGTTGAACATTCTTGGCAACGTGAAGAACAAATTGAAAACAACACAAAATAAAGTTGCAGATTTGATTTGTCCTGTCATGTGTGCCACCAAAACTGTGGTACTTCAACTTCAGCGACCTTGTAATGACATGCAGCTTCTCATTTGTTTCTATTAAATTTAATCTACGTGTCAGATTTTTATATGTGTTGGCTGCGATACTGAAAATTCTTTAAACTCTCTAACTGGAAATGTTTTTCTTCCCAGTTCCTCACTGATCATGTGAAGAGAGCAAAGCTTCGGGCTCATCATGAAACCAGAAGACGGACTAACTGGTTCTAGAAGAAAGGCATCGTCCGCTTTCCTAAACCGTGTGATTGAAGTGTTTTTCTGAGGGAGGCCCAGCTGCTGAGCCGACAACAAACCCTGCAGGACTTGAGCTTGTGACTGACAACGATGGGTTCACCGGGTCAAACGCTGGCCTTGACGTTGCTTCCGCTGCTGCTGCTGGGGTTGACCTGCTCATCTCACGCTTCCCTTGTGAAAGTCAACCGGGGTTTAAAGGTGAAACGAGGTCAATCAGCCTACCTTCAGGAGGGTGACCTGCAGTTCCATGTTCCCATTCAGAAGGATGCGTGCAAGGTGGAAGTCGTGGTACATGAGCCCATAACTCAAAGAGTGGGGAAACTCGTGCCTCAGGTAATGAACAATCCCACCCACTGACGACCTGTGACTGCTTCAGGCACTTTACATGGGTAGTAAAACAGAGTTGTATAGTTTAAAGGCAAGGATTACACTGTCTGACAGCTAACACGATGGAAACCACACAACATGTCATTAGTGTCGTAGTCGACAAGGGTTCAGAGCTGGCTGTCAGTCTTTCATTCATTTTTCACCATTCAATTCAGTTCAGGTTCAGTTATATAGCACCATTAACACACTCCTGTTGACCAAAGTGCCTCACAACATGAAAAAGACAAAAACCAACATACGTATAACAGTAAAACAGTACGTACGGTAGGGCAGTTCCATTATGGAAAAAATCATTATCATGATTGTTTTGGCCAATATTTAAATCTCTCTTAACACTTATTTTCTAGTTACACATTGCTTAAATTTAGCATTTCCTTCTAAGGTTTCTAGCATTGACAGGCTACAAATATACACCTTACAGCTGTTTTGTAATGTATAAAACATTAAACGAATAAAACACCAGGGTTCTCATGCGTCCTGGAAAACCTGGAAAATGATTGAACATTTTTCCAGTTATGAAAAACACATGGAAAATGAGAATAAGAGTAAAATGTCCTGGAAAAACTTGAGTTGTCCTGAAAAATGATTTTCCCTCTCTCTCATCACCACTTCATCATCTCTACGTTGCAGTTTTATCCCCGCTTTGACACCCCTTTAACGCCCTTTTGATGCCCCTTCATCTTTGCTTTGTCGCAGCTACGTTGCTGTTTCGTTGCAGCTTCGTTGCTGCTTCGACATCACTTCGTCGCCGTTACGTTGCAGTTTCGTCGCCGCTACATCATTGTTTCAATGCCTCTAAGTTGCTGTTTCGTTGCAGCTTCGGTGCTGCTTTGACGCCACTTCGCCTTTGCTACATTGCCACTACGTCGCTGCTATGTCGCAGCTACGTTGCAGTTGCGTTACAGTTTCGTTGCCGCTACATCGCCACTATGTTGCCACTATGTCGCCATTTCTTCGCCATTTCGTTGCAGCTTTACCTCTCTTTAGTCTCTCCTTCATCTTTTACTTTATCGCTGTTAAAAAAATATAAGCTACAATTGTGGAACACTTCTCTAAAAACTTGTGGTGGAAGTTATTAGTCTATGTTGTGATAAATTGACTTGTACTGTAGCAGCTGGAAAAGTCCTGAGAATGTCCTGGAAAAGTCCTGGAAAACAACTTCTAGAAATTATATTAATGCAAAAACATAAAAAAAAACATAAAAATATCCAAAATAAATGCTGTTATGCAATTTCTCTATATTTGAAAAATAAAATATACTTACCTATATAAAAAATATCCCAAAATAACCTTTGTTGAGCTTTAGTGCAATGCTAGAACATTCCAAATCTAACATTTTTGTTAATGACACCCAACAAACTGCCTGTGATAACCTCAGAATAACTTTTAGAAATTCTGCCAAGAAATGGCAAAAAACCCCCAACAAAACAAAACAAAACAAAAAACCTTGATTATTTGAGTTTGGAGATTGTTTAACACAAAATTGAAATCACGATCAAATTTCGAGTAATAGCACAGCCCTAAAGTATGGAGCCCTCTGATCACATCAGCAGAAAACGAAAAGTTGTAATTATGCGTTACTAAGGTACGGCCATAAGATTTTTTGTGTGGTATATGAAAAGATATAACATCAGAATGTAAAAGTCCACTGCAGTTGGGTACGTGGGCAATGCTCTGCTTTCAAACCTTGGGTGTGTTAATTCATCTGGATGTGTCTCTGACGTGGACGTCTTATCTCAGCTTTGCTGCAGTTATAGCAGTTATTATTATACATTTATTTAAAGTCTAAATCAATTTGTTGTCTCCTTAAATTTGATCATATATTGTTGAAAACCTGTTTTAATCGCCACTCTGCTCAGGCAAATGCTAAACAACTCTGATGAACCAATCAGATTGCAACGTTTAGACGATTAGCCAATGGTAGAGGGCCATGGTAGGACCTCCAAAATGTAAACCGCAAATATTTAATATCGTAAAGAGATTGTTCTTCTTATTAAAATAACTTAATTTTGTGTCAAATGGAAGGACTAAGAAGAATATATGGTTTATGTTAATCAGTGACATTAATAACGTTTGTGTATGAAGTTCGTGAAACCTCGGATCCCCTCTACAAACCATTTCAACTGCTAAGAATAGCCACGTTCTGGTGTATTTTTCTAGGACAGTAAAAAAGTTTCTTTCACAAATAAAAATTAACATTTGTTTTTTATGTTTTTTTCTTTCTTTTTTATTATCATTATGTGATGGCAAGCAGTTACATGATGATAGCCGGATTACAGAATAAATGGTTCAAGTAGTACTGTGAACTACCGTGTCTCAGTTAAACAAATACAATAAGAAGCAGGCATTTACTTCTTCCAATTAGACTAACACTTCAACACTCTATCACTTTAGAGGATTATCTAGAATCCTGTGAATACTTATAAATTGTATCTGCAGTCCAGTGTATTGCTAATATTTGCTTCACCTTATTAAAAATAATTATTTAAAAATTAAATGTGTATAATATTATGTAATTATTCGTAATACACTCACTTGGATAGGTTAACAAGCGTTAAAAAGTCAGGTGACGCTGGAGCTAATTTCTGATTGGTTAGAAATGTAGCACTTCTCCGCGTTTGCCTGATCTGCTTATCAAACAAAAGTTAAGTTTTCACAAAAACATGATCGAACTACAGTGGACAACAAACGGAAATCTATTCAGAAAAAATGCATCCACTTTTGATTCTTTCTATTCTCTCTCGATGGGGATCAATCATTTTGAAAACTAAAGCCTGTAGCGCCCTTCGGCCCACCGTCTACAAACATTCATTCCGCTGCAGGGAAATATACCTCCTGCTAGCTGCGGCGTCTATCAGCAGGATAATGCATCCTGCCACTCAGCAAAAATCTTCTAAGTATCATTTGAAGAATGCAACAAAAAGGTCAAAGGTGAACATGCCCTCAAAGTTCCAGAGATCCAAATCCAAGACCGAACATATGTGGACCACGATGGTCCCCCACAAAACAAGCAAGACCATGTAAAAAAATCTGCTGCTAAGGTCTTGGTGCCTCACAGGACACGTTTGGAGGTTTAGTAGACGCCTCGACAAGTCCGCTTCACATCAGACAGGTGGTTTTAATGATGTGGCTGATCTGTTTGTTTTGACGAATGCCCTCAAGTCAAGAAATGGGGCATTTAGGGAAGAGAAAGAGTGACGTCTCACTGATTCTCCCTTTGTTTTCCAGGGTAGGCAGCCTGTCTCCGCTCTAATAAGTCAGTGCTGACAGATCCAGTCAACTGCTGAAGACCCACTTTTAAAAGTTAACCATAAAAACTTTGAACATTCACGTTGCTGGGAGTGAACCCACAAGCATTCCTCTGTTCATGATTAGAAATAAAGACAACTTTAGTAGAGCTATTAAACTTCTGATTTTAGTTAATTTCATGTTTACCGTGTGATCATCATGTGATGAGATTTGTTGGGATACTTTAAAAATTCATATTCACTTAATCATTTTTGTTTTAACCCAAGTAAATATGAACTTATTTTGAATTCCTCACCCAACTCCACCCAGTTTTTTTTTCTTGTTTGAAAGTTGTAGATTGTACAATGAGTGTAGGACCTTTGCAGATACACGGACAAAGTTGTCAGTTGTAGATCTGATACATAAATCTGATCTTTAGAGCTCACAACATTTCTTAAGTCTGGGATACGCTGCCATATTTTCAATCGTTGCTCGCAGCTCCAACTCAAATTGTGCGAATCAGTCGCAGAGTTCAAAAGTTCACAGCTTGCGATGTTTGTCCGCACAATGTACGAACCAACGCTCGGATGCGATCTGACTACTTTCACAATACGTCCTCGAAGACAGGTCGGAGTCTGGAACAATCCCAACATGCAACGCAATAAATACAGCTAGTAGTAGAAGAAGAAGAAGACAAGAACAATAACAGCATACTATCACCAAAAAACGTGCTGCCATGGTGATTTGCGTTCTTCTTTGTGAAGAATTTGGCAACAACAGCTCACCTCACGACGAGCTCCTGATCAGAAATCGTGAGTCGCAAGAAAATCAAACCTGTTTGATATTCTGGTCGTGGCTCGTGAGTGAATCATGTTGAAGCGGAGCCACGACCAGACTGAGAACTCTTTTCTCGGAGATTTTCACTTTTTTTTTTTTTTTTTTTTTTTTTTTTACTTGTCCTGTCCAGCATCGAAGCAAGCAGAATGGAAATCTGATTGCTTTATTCTGTTGAACAGTTTTGCTTTACCAAGCGGATCTTTATGAACATAAGGCTCCACTTGATATCATGTTTATTCATTTTATTTCTTTATTTAAACATTTGTCTGTTACACCATTCCATATCATACTGCTGGGCCTGACAAGGGAGAAATGAAAGTTGAAAGAGGTAATGATAGAAAGTGAAACAGAGAGAAAGGAGTAAGGAAGAGGAAAAGAGAGAGAGGAGAGAAAACATGAATCCACTTACACAGTTCACTGGTACATCTGTACAGCGATCCCTAAACAACCAAGGTCTCTGTTGGAAAACAAAACAAGCAATCCCCTACAGGAGGACCTGCAGGTGGCTTAAATATCCTCAGATCATACAAACACACGCAGAACTACGCAGAGAAGAGGTACAACCTAGTCATCGCAATGGGAAGCAGTGTCACAGTGTCAACATGCATAATAAAGGGTGCTCCGTGGTGATACAGTCATGCAGATGCAGCCTCGTCTCTGCAAGGAGGAGAAAGCCCGCAAGGCTCACGACCCAGGCCCCCAGCAGCCACCCAGAGGCCCAGATCCCAGCTAACCCCCCCAAAGAGCGGACATGCATCCCCCGAAGGGCGGCAAAAGGCGGCCCCAGCCGGAGCCCCCCGCAGTCTGGGGGCCCAGGCCCCAGCGGACCAAGACCAGCAGCTGCCGACCCCGCCGGGCGTCCCCCGGAGCGGAGACAGCGCCGGGCCCAGGGCCCAAGCGCCCAGGAGCAGCCACCCCCCCGACCCGGGCGGCCCAACTGAAACCCAGGAGGACCGGACCCCCCAGACGACACCCCCCCAGGGGCGGGCCAGCCCCCCACCCCAACGTCCCTGCCTCACACACCTGGCACCAGGGCGCCACCACCTCTACCAACCCCCTACCCCGCCACCACACTCACACACACACTCCCCACACACCTACCCCAATGTGAGATTTTCACATTTCCATTCAATTCAATTCAACTTTATTTGTACAGCGTCCATTCATGACAGTGTCACCTCAGGGCGCTTAAACAGACAGAAAAGTTAGGTCAGATTCATAATAGCCTAGTTAAGGAAACCAACAGATTGGATGGAATCTTGACTTGACCCGGTCCAATCCCCCATCCTGAGCAAGCACGGAGGGGTGGCGACAGTGGGAAGGAAAACACCCTTTTAACAGGGAGGAAAAACCTCCGGCAGAACCCGGCTCAGGTAGGGCGGCCATCTGCCTCGACTGGCTGGGGGGGAGAAGACAGAAAGGGAGACCAACAAACACTGCAACGTTATCCAGCCAGATCTGCTGAGAGAGGAGAACACAGTTAATGATGCAATACTGTCACAGGTTTCTACATGGAGAGACAGAGATGGTGGGAGAGAAAGAGCCCAGTGCATCATGGGAGAGGAAGAGCCCAGTGCATCATGAATGTCCCGCAGCAGTCTAAACCTATAGCAGCTTAACTAAGGGATGCTAATTATACCTAACTATAAGATTTATCAAAAAGGAAGGTTTTAAGCCTGATCTTAAAGGTAGAGAGGGTGTCTGCCCCCCCAAACCTGAAGTGGTAACTGGTTCCATAATAGGGGGGCTTGATAGCCAAACGCTCTGCCTCCCATTTTACTCTTAGAGACCCTTGGAACCACCAGCAGACCTGCAGTCTGAGAGCGAAGTGCTCTGCTTGGAATATGTGGAACTATGAGATCTCTAATGTATAATGGAGCTTGGTCATGGAGAGCTTTATATGTGAGAAGAAGAATTTTAAATTCTATCCTGGATTTAACAGGGAGCCAATGAAGAAAAGCTAGAACTGGAGAAATATGATCTCTCCTGCTGGTTCTAGTCAGACGCGTGAAACAAAAACGGAAGTAAACCAGAGGCAGCATGGAGACCCGGCGTGTCATTTGGACGGAGATCTCGTTGTGGAACCGACAGACCGTACAGCCCACGTCTGCTCAGACAATTCCTCGTCCACACAAGACGTCGTCGCCTTTTATTTTTGGCTAATTCTTCACAAAGAAAGAACGCAAATCGCCAAGGCTATGCGGTTTTTTGGTAATAGCATACTGTTGCTGCTGTTGTTGTTGTTGTCATTGCCGTCTTCTTCTTCTCCGTTTTCTACTTCTTCTACTACTAGCTGTATTTATTGCGTTGCATGTCGGGATTGTTCCAGACCCCGACCTGTCTTTCAGGACGTACAGTGTGAGTAGTCAGATCGCATCGGAGCATCGGTTTGAACAGTATGAAGACAAACATCGCAAGCTGTGAACTTTTGAACTCTCCTACTGGTGGGGCTACGAGCAACGACTGAAAAAATCGCAGTGTATCCCAGGCTTAAAGCAGTATTTTTTTAAGGAGTGATGACACAGCAGTACAAACTATTACTGTACATGTAGTTGATATTGCTGCATGTTGAGTCTGCAAAGAACTATACCATCACTTTTTCACTAAGTGCTCAATCAGGAGACCGTCTCTTAGCTTAGCTAATGCAAGTTATCTTTTCTTCTGTCCCTGTCTGGGTCAGGCTGGGAACCCTGAAGCTGCTGCTTCAGGGTAGAAACAGCTTGATGACGATGGATTTCTGATATAGATTCTTTTGTTTGGTCAGGTACAAACATTTTATAAATCACATGTGGATTCAATCGTAAGATCATTTTTATGATCAGATGTGCGCTCATTTCCACGCTTGTTTGTTTGATTGATTGTTGATTTAAGTGAAAATTTTTTGTGCAAAGAAAAAGTAAAATCCCACACAGATTTTAGATTATTTGAGGTTTTACTTGAAACCGCTTTGTGGAGTACAGCTCTCGTCACCAATGATAAGCGTCACCAGCTGCCCAAAATGCGCTAGCATGGCGATTTCACTCCAGCACTTCACTGCTTTTTTTCATGGGCAGGAAGAGAGCATCAACAGAGGGGAAAATTATACGTCAGGAAAGTCCTCGAGAGAGAGAGAGAGAGAGACGTATAACAGGTCTGAGTAAGAGCAGAGGAAGTTAGCAATGAGAAACTGTCTATCAGTGAATGTTTTCACCACAATCCATCAATAAACATACAATATTAGCCAATGTCAGATCCCCCCCGCCCCCCAAACTAAAAACTAATCCCCATTTAACCCAGGGTGCCAACGACATCCCCAATATTCTTATGTCTGACTCACTCTCACTATTTTCTCCTTTCTTTGAAGGTATTTGATTGCCATTATCTGGCTGATGAAGTAAAGTATGTCCACCATGGCTGCCCTCTTTTAACTGAAGACACAGTCAAGCTTCGCTTGTACAGGTAAAACTACGGCAGCAAACATCACGCAGTTTAGGAGTGTGGTAGAGAATGTGTTCTTAAGGCAATCATTTCATGTGTTTCTGACCAGGTTCACTGGGACAGAGACTTACATGGAGGTGTTTTCTCTCCATGTGGACATTATGGAGCCTGAATGCAGCATCATTAAGCTGGGACCAAAATCTCTGGAGGTCCCTGAATCTTACGGCCTCTCTGACCACGTCAATGGCAACGTGGTGTCCTTCCACTATGAGAGGAGGTCAACTCTGGAGTGCAGCATCCACATCGATCGCCATGACACCCACTTGCCCGCTCATGGCCAGTTGGTCACTGGAGAGCCAGAGAAAGCCACCAAGAGAGGGGACGAGCCAGAGAGCTTCATTCACCTGCGTCAGCAGCTAGGTAATCATCAAACTAAACGCAGAGCTTCCTGGTCCTCTCAACATGATAGCACAACATGTTAATAAAGAAGTCCAGTATAGAAGCTGGTTGGTTTGTAAATGTTGGGGTAAATGGTCAGTAAAGCTGATTTTCCTGATAAATGTTTAACTTAGCAAGTAGCTTACTGGTACCATTTAGTAAAGCTGAAAACAGGACAAATTTAGTCAAAGCAAACTGTCTGATTCTCGAGCCAAAAAGGGAAAAAACTATAATAGTATTGTTTTCACCATAGATTATTTTTATGAGGTGTCCAGAACAACATACTGAAAGTCCTAAGAAACCCTAGTTGGGAAAAAGGTTTAATTTCCATCAATCCAAGATGTCTGCCAATACGACCAGACAACTATACATCCATAAAGGCTCAATTTTTTCCTTTACTTCTATTACAATGGAACTTTACACACTGTATGTAACCATGGAAAGTAAAATGTTTTGTATTACAAGTTTCTTTGGAAAAAAAATTGAATGAAAGTGTATATTTAAAGAAACTTTCTTCATACTTTTTTGCTACACTTATCTGAGTCTTTGCCTAAAAAACACTTACACTGACCTGAACAATGGGCTTAATGCACAACTCCTCACTTCCTGAACTTCAATCAGCTCCTTTGTTTCCTGTCTTTCATTACTGGACAAATTGATGAATCCAGTTATTGTGTCTGGCCATTGTCCTCGTGGTCACTGAGGTCACATTGAGACACATTCATTGCACAATTTTGCCTCCACTTACTTTCTTTGTCTGTTTTTACATGCAAACAGGCATATTAGACAACAAAACACTGAAAATGTGATTGGGAAATCACAAAGATCATTCCAGTTAGTGGTTAAAGAGACCACGCTTTGGACCGGGCAACCCTGGTCCGAGTCCCCAGTGTGGCACTTGATTTAAACCCCTATGGGCCCTTGAGCAAGGCCCCCACCAACAACTTCTTGGAATTTTTCAGTGGATTGCAAGACAGAAGCTTGTTAGATATAACTAATGTAAGTGGACCCAGAATAGATCCTTGTGGTGCCCCACTACTAATAAAAAGAAGACTTTTTATTATTTTATTTTGAAGTGAAGGCAAAATTAAACGTATGTGACGTTTCATTTTGGCAGACACAATATGTAATATTAGATTACAAAAAGTGATGAACATTGTGTTATTTATGAATGTTTCCTTTATTATTCAGATAATAAAGCCAGAGCAACGTGTAAATCTGAAGATTGCCTGAAAGGTTTGAAGCTAGTGAAATTCACCAAAATACCCTGTGATGACTTTCTGGTAATGGGGCTGAAGTATCAGCACATCGACCCTCCATCTCCAGATGTAGACTACATCGCAATCAGACTGGACCTTAAGGACACCAGGAGTGGGAGCATATTTCAGGTAATTGGCAAATAACTCATAAATTGTGAAGTCTGGGGAATGATTTAGGGCTATTCTAATGTTTTGGGGTTAAAATGAAATACTTATTAGGTATGGAATGTAATAGGTATGCCATAAAAATATTGTACGTTGTACGAGTATTACATTTTTAACTGTTATAGGTTTTACAGTAAATGGCTGTTTTTTCCAAACCTTGAAGACTTAGCTACCAGGAACTTTCTTGTCATTCATGAGTTTAAAGGAATAGTACACCGACAGCATGATGTGCATTCATTTTCTACTCGCCCTCATGCTGAGCAAGACTCTGGAGCAGGGGTCGCGTTAACCGAATATTTTCCGTCATTGACCGTTTTTTTTAAACGGTGACAGAAAAATCTGAAGGCCGTCAGTCATTTTGACAGATTGCAATTTACACTCCTGACCACTAGATGGCGAGTTAGCATATTGTCTCTCTTGATGCATGGCCTGTTGGGTTCACTCGGAAAAATGTCACAGCAGCTGAGTGTCCGAAGCTTCTTCAAAAAGCCCAATAATGAAGATAGTGTTGACAAAAGAGGTGAAAAAAGGAAGACTGATGCAGTGGAAGATGAGGGACAAAAAAGTAATCAGTCTTCGGCACCAACTGAGCAACCAAGCATTTAATGGAAAAATGCTACCGAATATGTCATTATTATATGTATATATTTTAATTAAAGTGACGGGTAAGAAATAGATTATTACTGGATTTTTATGACCCTGTCAGTCAAAATGACGGACAACGAAAAAGTCTAGCGCAACCTCTGCTCTGGAGCACTTTTTTAATATCTCAAATGCAGCCAGAGATCGGACAGGTTTTTGTTTTCCCCCAACTTTCATATAATGGAGTTCACCAGCGACTGAACCAAAAAAGTCCATAAAAGTCCACAAAAACTTGTCAATGTTCCTCCATACTGCTCGTCCAATGTAATCCAAGTGTCCTGAGTGGGTAGCGTCCAGAATTTACTCAAAATGACATCATTTAACATATTTTTATAGCCTAAACAGTAATACATTGCACTTTCAATTTGCGCTTTCGTGTAAGTTTACGACACTACGGTAGCCATGGCGTTCAGCGCCTACTCTGCCGATAATGCAAGAAGAAATTAGCTGTTTAGAGCCCTATGAAATCCGCGATCAGGGAATCACGGATGGAATCACGGTAGGCCTATTGAACATTAAAAACGGAATTTATTATAAACGCGTAATGTTACGCAAATGAGCAACAATTTCCAAAAATGTGTTTTTTTCTTTATAAAAAAGGGAAAGCTTTGCCTGGAAAAACGCTCCAAAGGGGGGTCACTGGTAGGGATGTATAGCGCAGAGCCGGTACGTTTGGTACCGGTTCCTAATCTTAACGATACCAGGGTACCGTTAAGATTCTGGACAAACGATACTCTTATTGATACTTTTTGAACATCTACCTGACCATCAAGTTATCATTACGCAGTCAAATAATCACAGTGATGGAATAAGACGGACACAATTCCCTTATTTTCCCAGCGGTCCTTCACAAACTTTTATGTCCAGGCTTCTTCAACATCATCTGAACAAATATTCTCCACCACTGGATCTTGTAACATCTTGTAATGTCTTTATTATTTACTCTAAATTATGTTATAGTATCAATAAGGGAGTCGATAAATACCGGTATCGATAAGGAGTATCGATATTGGTATCGGTATCGATAAAATCCTAACGATATACATCCTTAGTCACTGGGCTGCAGAGCGCAGAGCAGGTTTGGACGTAACGCTGATGTTTCAGAGTAAAACGTGATCCAGAGTCTTCACAAAGTGTTTTATTTTAAAAACTGTCCGGATCGACTGACATACTTCCATCCGCTCTGCTCTGGGTAGCTTCCGTAGTGTCGTGAACTCGCAGGGGCGCACTTTGTGGCAGCTAGATGTTCTACTGCTATAAAATATACTAAATGATGTGGTTTCCAGTAAATTCTGGATGCTACCCACTCAGGACACTTGCATTACATTGGACGAGCAGTATGGAGGAATATTGACAAGTTTTTGTGGACTTTTATGGACCTTTTTGGTTCAGTCGCCGGTGAACTCCATTATATGAAAGTTTGGGGAAAACGAAAACCTGTCCGATCTCTGGCTGCATTTGAGATATAAAAAAGTGCTCCAGAGTCTTGCTCAGCATGAGGGAGAGATAGAAAATGAAGACACATCATTCTGTGGGTGTACTATTCCTTTAAGTTTTCCTCACATATTTGATTTTCTTGAAAATACAAAATTAATTTGCAACTGAGAAAAACTGTTCAAAAATGTTCTCCATGCAGTCTGAGCGGGCCTGGATTCCAGTGAGGATAGTTGGTGCGATGCCCAACCAGCCTCCCAAACCATCCTTCATGTCCATGTTCATCCTGGAAGTAGACCAGTTCATTCTCACCCCGCTCTCCACTGCCACAGCAGACGCTGAAGACGAGGAAACTCCTAAACAGCTCTTGGTTTTTAACATCACCAAACCCCCCGCTGAAGGTTTCATCACGCATCTGTCCGATCACACTCGTCCAATCTGCTCCTTCACTTGGCTTGATCTCAACGACATGCTCATCGGATATCAGCCTCCCAATTCCTCCCATACCCAGCGGAGGAATTATGAGGTAGCACATTTCTTTACCTTGTGTCTGTGCAGTGTGGAAAACCAATATTTGGTACAACTACATTTTCCCTGCAGGTGGAAGTCCAGGTTCATGATTTTTTCTTTGAGAAGAGTCCATCAATGACGATTCACGTGTCTGTTAGGAATGCAGACACCAATGCTCCCCGGGTGTCCTGGAACATGGGTATGTTGCAATAATCACACTACAAACACTGTTTGGTTTAATGGTTATATTTCGTCTTTAAATCTCCAACAATATGAGTTTAGACCCAAAACAACAACAACAAAACTGAATTTGTTTATGCTTATGACTATAATTAAAAATATGTAATAGAGGTGTTCTTAGACTTCTGTGTCCGAACATCCACCCTAACCCCTCATTTGCTACGCGGGTCTGTGTCCAAACGTCTGCACCACTTCCTAACCCCCCATTCAATGCACGGAGTTGTGTTCGAACTTTGATGTTAAAATTTGAACAAAGTATTAAAGGAACTACCAATTAGGGGTGCAACGATTAGTCGCGTAATCGCTGACTATCAAAATAGTCTGACTAATTTCATATTCGACAAATCGTTTATTGTTTATAAGCTTTGTTTTTCTTCTCAAAATTGCCTCTGTACCTCTGCCTTGTCCGTCTATCTGTCTGGTCATCTTTTCTTAAATAGTTTATTGACATAAATAAACACACACACCACCAGTCAAAAGTTTGGACACGTTTTCCCATTAATTTAGATTCAATGACACTTTTGACTGGTTCTGTAAATATGCTGCAATTTTTGCATGATCCAATTAGTCAACGAATCGACAAAATAATCAGTGACTAATTGATTATGTAAAATATTCGTTTGTGGCAGCCCCAGTACCGATAACAATTTTTAAAAAAAAAATCCCCCAAATTTAAATGCTTCATTTTAGTCTATGTTTTTAGTTGGGTGGAGAAAAAGTTATCACTTTTCTCTTGCAGAGGGGGAATGTTTTTCTTTGGCGAGTATCATAACATTATATCCACTTCCAGAAAAAAAAAAGAACGTGGAAAATGCAGAGAACTTGGTCTGGTGTTAACAAACAAAAAATCACATAAATTGGCAATATTTCAGGATTGCAACTTAAATCAAATCAGCACCTCAAAAATCGTGAAAGAATTGAATCAGGTCTAGTTGTTATACCACGGATGCTGCAGTTCTCTGATCTTTTATTTGTCTCTTTATGAAGGTTTTATACCTAAAAGTTGGAGCGGTGCAGCATCAACAGGTGTGCTTGCCAGGCTGATGTTCTTATTGTGTGTGCGGATGCATGTGTATTATGGCCTGTTCACACTGGAACTCGAATAAATGAAACAAAATTACAAATAATTCAGAGGAGAAATAAAGACGTCTATATTTTAAACATTGCATAGCTTGTGACTACCTCTGGTGACTGTCAGTGCGCCTTCTCTGATTGGTCGATTGATGCAAATAATGGGAAAATCGTCCTCAGTTTGAAAAAATAAATGTGGCAAAAATCGCTCGACAGAATGTGAACGTTCTGATAAAAATTTGACATTTATTTGCTGGATAGGCCCCTTTAGATGAAACATCTCGTTTTCGAGGGGGTCCAAGCTTGAATTGACTTGACGTTAATTTGATTTAAAACATTACCATATGAATCTTTTGGATTCAATATTCGGTGTAAGTTGCCGGGGGAGTGGGTACATCGTGGTAATTTCGCAGGCAAGTTTTTACTATGATGAAGTGATGAAATGGGTCTCAGAAACTGTAACTATGAAATATGATGTATGAGGAACAGACATGTGCTTTGATAAACATTTTACAAGTGTACTTTTATCAGCAACACTTTTTTCCAGGTCTCAGCCTGTTAGAGGGCCAGTCTCGTCCAATAACGTGGGACCAGCTCCAGATCGTGGATAACGACAACCTGAAGGCTGTTCGCATGATCATGGTTGACGGTCTGCAGCATGGGCGGCTAACTGTTAGAGGTACATTCACCATTTCTGTCTGGATTCTTCTAGAAGATGCTTCTGTGTCCAGGAGCCAGACTACTGGCTTTATGATGTCACAGGACTTATACCAGAAAACCTTTCACATCGTCCTGCTCGGAATGAGATTTACTCCAAAATGAAAGTCATTTGCCCTCATTTATCAAATGATCGTACGGTGAAAATCTGTGCGTACGACCATTTCCACGCAAGACTTGGCATTTATCAATTTGGACATGAACGTCAGGCCTAGATTAAGACTTTCGTTATTATCTCAGCTGGTCGTTCACACCGGTGAGGCTGACTGATCCTCTTCCGTGCAGCGTTTTTGTTCACGTCTCTGACTCCGGTTTTTAAGCTGCCAAACACCTCTTTAATCTTTCCCACCTCACAAATGAGGAATTCTGTCTTGACCCCCCAAAAGTTTATTTTTTAGCAGAATCTCTCCACGGTTCAGCCTCGCTGGGCGATGCCTCATAATCATGCATGTTTAAGGGCGTAACCGTGGGTGGGACATTTAAATGATGATGAATTTCAGCCCTGATATTTATCAAGACTCTTTTGTCCGTATGACGAGATTGGCCCAATATGAACGTTTTAAAAAATCACACGTGGGTCCAATCATACGACCATTTTTACGATCAGATTAGCGATCAGATTAGCGATCATTTCTACGATCGTTTGATAAATGAGGGCCATTGTGTGTAGTCAAGTCAGTGGTGGAAATATTGTGTTATCAAACATTTTAGAACTTCCTGTTTTAAGCAGCTCAGTGAAAGAGCTAGCTAAAGAGCAGGCTAGCTTTAGAGAAATGATGCCTATAGTGCTATTAGCACCCTTTGCTAGCATATCCTCTGTAAACTAGCCAGAGACAGCGCTACTATCCCATATAACCCTGTGTTTACACCGGACACCTCCACTCGCATAGATTTCAACGCGCTAATGCTGGATTTTTACTCGCTTGATTCAGGGTTTGTTTTTTTTCACGTGTCCAGAATGGAGCGAATAATGCGCATGAATAAAATTATTCATTTGTTTGTCAGGTTAACTTTCTGGAGTCGGGGATGGTGGTTTGTCACCCGCCAGTCACCTCAGTCAGGTGAACGTGGCAGAACTCGGTTATTTTAGTACTTTGAGAGAGTTGCAGCGTTGTACCTGCTTTGGAAATCGGAGAACCGAAGACGCTGCCGTGTTAGGGTCCAGAGTCTCCAGAGGTCTCGGAGCTCGGTGGATTTCATCACCTGATCCAGTTAGTGCTTCCACCAAAATGTCCAACAACTTCCAGCAAAACAACGCGGCTGCTGTCAGTAAGCTAGCTATTGTAGCTCAGTTTAACGAGTCTCTGCCGTCTCCTCGCCTCCACCGCTCAGAATTTAATCAGCTGATTAAACGCAACTCATAACTGACCGCTCTCGTGCTATTTTTGTCCTTTGCATCATGAACACACAGCAAATGTTTGTTTAGTCAGCTGAGGCTGATCTCCTGGTACTGGAGCATCATCGAGTGACCAAACTGAATACTACACTAGTCTGAGCACAGACTCATATTGAATTATGTCGTTTTCCAACACTGATTGACAACCAACAACCTCAGTTTATTTCTGTAGTGAGGACAGAGCTGCATTTTTCTCCGGGAATTAAAGGTTTTCTGTTCCTGCTGCAGAGTGTCGGCGTTGGGACGTTTCATCCCGTCAAACACCGGCTGCAGAGATCTGCAGCTGCAGGTTAATGAGGTTTTGTCTGACAGGGTTTTCTGTCTTTATTGTGTTGTATTATTACACCACTTTTGTGTGCAGCACTTTGTGATTTTATCTGTGAAAAACCGTTTTTCTTCTTACTATAGAAGAGAGCAGCGAGCTGCAGAGTGCCCATTGACATCACGTCTCATCCATTTTCTATGGCGGTACTTGTATTGTTCGCGCATATAAAACGCTGGAGTTCATTTTTTTAACTTGAGCGAATAGGCAAAAGGGGGGGGGGGGGACTTCATCTTTACTGTAATAAAGGAAATGATGGTGTTCCTCTCTCGAACACTGCTGTGATAACTGTGGTCACATCAGAGACACATGAGAAATAAACATAGATACATTAATAGTTTGGATCAGTATCTGCAATCAGAAACCTCCACAGAAAGGTAAGTTGGGGGTTCTGGGTGCAGCATGTGGAACTGGATCTGGTGGTAGGGGGATCAGTTCTGGTTTACTGTCTGGTGGTGATTGTAGACTGGATCCTGGTGAGGCTAGCTCCACGGTGCTACTGATACTGGGACTGAGGTGTGTCTCTGCCTGATCTGGGTCCTTCCTCTACTAAAACGTTTTGGTAGGCCAGAGCTGCAGGCTTTGCCTGTAGCAGCTACTGCCTGTATAGATGCCTGTCTGTAAGTTATGCAGATACCAGCAAAAAACACAAAATATCGGCCTGAAATATAGACCGGCTGATGTATCGGTCGATCCTTACACACTCAGAAACAGGCAGGAACATTTCTGTACCTGTAGGTACATTTTTTACAAAAGTTCTCTCAAAAGTACAATATTGGTCTTTATGAGGCCAGAAGTACCTATATACTATGAAAAAGGACCCAAAGAACTATAAAGTACACATTTGTACCATTTCAACCCTAAGGGTACCTGCAGCATTGAAAAATGTGTGTAGCTTGTACAATAACTATAAATAGCAGTACTTCTAAACAGTAGTAAAATTATAGTTATTATATTATGATTTTCATAATAATCATAGTAATAATTACATGTCTAATTATATATGTGTTTGGCCTAATATTTCTATAATAGTTATTCATTTATTATTAGCATCTTTGATTGTTGTCATCATCTCTATTTTATTGACTTTTTTCATCATCTTTAATTGGTTTAATTGTACTTTATTAACTCATACAGCTTGATAAGGTACAAAAATGGACCATGAAGGTACAGAAATGTCTTTCAGAAAGGAACCCCCCCAGCAACAAGCTTTGGACCCTTTTAAGTACAAATTGGTACCTGTATTTTTGAGTGTGTAGTATAGAGTAGCCAGTAGCATAAATAACTGTAAATAGTAAAGAGCAGCTGGAGGAAAAAGTCTAAATATGTAATATGTGTGTTATTTCTAAAAGTATTGCTAGAGCCTGTTTGCACTGATCGGTCTGGTCCGGGCCGCTACAGTACAGAATTAGAACGGTCCCGGCCATTCAGGTGAGCGTTTCTACTGTACGTCCATCGTTTTAGAGAAGGTTGCAGTTGGTGAAAAGAAACGTGTCTGAAAAGAAGACTTTTTTATTTGGTCTTGAATCATGAGGAGAGGTAGCCTACACTGGTGAGCAGCAAAGGCAAGAGAAGCAACTTTATGCCACCCGTTATCATGTTTATTATGTAGTTATAGTTATATGTTAGCTAACTGGTACACAATAACCTGTGTACTCAATGAAAATACAGATATTTACTGCTACTGATGTTGATGCTTTTCTGTCTGCTAACGTGTGATGCACGTAGCTCCACCCCAAATGTACCATTTTCCTATGAATCTCCTTCTGAAAGGGGTCCATAAATGGTGCGGTTCAGTTCGGTTTTGATGGGAACACAAAGTAGCGTACCAGACTGAACTGACCCGAACCGGACCACTCAGTGGGAATGGCCTGAACAAACATCTCCATGGAAAATCATCATAGCAAGTCTTGAAAGACTTTAAAGGGACTTCAGGGCAGAAATTTGAAAATAAACAAACATGAATGTCCCTTTTTTTCATACTAATGGGTGATGAAGCGCTAAACACCAAAAAGAACGTTTCCACCCATGTTTCTCTCCGTTGCCTTGAACAGGCTGTGTGCTGCAAAATGCGCTGCAATTCGGTGTCCAAAATTCCCACGCTGCCCTGCGGACGTGACATCAAATGACGCTACATCCGCAGTTTTGATACAGGAAGAAGACGGTCGCGTTATATTAAAACACTGTAAGCGATAGTTATGGATTCTTCTGCTGTCAGCAAACGATCCAGATCAACTAAAAGACACTAAAAAGTGGAACTACGGAGAAAAAGGTGAGTAAACAGCATCATAGCTTCAGTTTGTGCTCCCGTGACGGCTCGTGGCTGCAGTTACCTGAAGCGCCAGTCACGGCAGTTGCGAGTCTCGCTTCTTAATCTTGCCTCAAGTCCTTTTAAAGAAGTGTAAACATCTTCGTGTCATATCTGATTGGAATCTTGACTAAAACACGTTTGCAAACTTACAATCCATCATTGTATTTAATGATCTGTCTTTATTTGGTTGTTTATCGTGAACTCTAGGAGGAAAGGGCTTCATGTTCACCGTCAGTGACATAAAAGCAGGGATTGTCCGTTATCACCATGACGACAGTGACTCCACAAAAGACTTCATCATTTTCCGCATTACCGACGGCCACCATCAGACCCGACACAAGTTCCCCATCAAGATCCTCCCTAAAGACGATAGCCCTCCTTTCCTGATCACCAACATGCTGCTGGAGGTCTCTGAGGGCCACACGGCTCTGCTGAGGGGTTCCACCCTCCAGGCGTCAGACACGGACTCCAGCGACGACTACATCCTCTTTAACATCACCCGTCTCCCGCAGGCTGGGGAGGTCATGAAGATCCCAGGTCCAGGAGTGATGGGTACGAGGAATTTCCTCTACTTTTCTTTTTTTATCTCGTGATTCTTACAGTAAGCAGTAAGTTCTGTTGTGTTGGTTTCACTTCAGGCTACCCAGTCACACACTTTCTCCAGAGGGACCTTTCTCAGTCCAAAGTGTATTATAGACATCTTGGGAATGAGGTGTTCGATGATTCCTTTGAGGTGGTGCTGTCTGACTTCCACGACCCTCCCAACCTGTCCGAACCTCAGGTAACTATGTCTCACCTATAAAACACTGCCCTAATTTCTGGTGGTTCATTCCAGACCAGAGCAACTCACTCCATAAACTGACCCAGCGTCCTAGGCCTAATCCGGGCTACAGTTTGGCACAGTTATGGTCCTGGCAAGGGTTGTGTGGGCCAGGAGCAGGGCTCCAGTCTTACTTTCTGCTTTGGTTGCACTGGTGCAACTAAATTTTTAATTCGGGTGCAAACCTTCAGTGTCACTGTCAGAACCTCATTTAAACTCTTCTTAAGAATCGTGTTTTGATTACAGGGATGGTTAATTTGAAGCATTGTGAACAAAAATGAGTTAAGGGAAATGTTTATCCAGGATCTGGTAGATGAGACCTGCTTTCATTTCCCCCAAATTTGTATTTTATGTTTGTTTGTTTTTTTTATAAACTTTATTCATCCCAATTCGTGAGCCAATAAGGAGATTCATTCTCTGCATTTTCACCCATCTCAGGTTGAACCTGAGAGCAGTGGGCTGATATTTAAAGCAGCCCGGGGAGCAGTCGGTGTGGGGGGGGGGGTTAAGGACCTTGCTCAAAGGTCCTTAACCTTAAGTGGACTCGAACCCGGGTCTGCCGCGCCAAAGCCCGCGACATTAACCACTATGTTATCCACTCCCCTGAATTTTGTGTTTTATTATGTGACTTAAAGGGATACAACACCCACAGAATGAAGTTGGCGGTTAACGAACCCCCCCCCCCCCCCCCCCCCCCCCCCCAAGATCTCCGGCTGCATTTGAGATTTTAAAAAAGTGCTCCAGAGTCTTGCTCAGCATGAGGGTGAGGAGAAGATGAAGGACCATCATTCTGTAGGTGATGAATCCCTTTAATCTCTCCCAAAGAGACAGTAAACAGATACATCTTTTTCATCTTTTTGCTCCTGAAGTCTTTATTGGACAGTTGTTTCACAGGAACGAAGGTCAGGTAAAGAAGGAGGGACTTGCAGCAAATGGCCCCAGACTGGAATTTGAACCTGGACCAGCTACATTGTGGATCTTTATTCTGTATTTATGCTCAACCATCTGGAAACATCCAGGGTTTGAGGTTTTCTTGATCCACAGCATCTCTTTTATCAGTTGTTTCTGAACATCCATTGATGTTTTTTCCATAGATGAAAAAGATGTGATTTTAGGGTCTTCTGGGAACATTCGGCAGAGTCTCGTGTCAGAAAAAGTTTCAATTTCCACCTTTGGCAGAGCTTTAACCATGTCCTGGATGAGGCGGTGGACAGTGAGTCTCAGTTGACTGTGTACTCCAGCACCGTTGCTGGGAAGGCTGGGTGGGGTTGTCGTAAGGTGGTCAATGGCTGTCATGGTGGTAATACCTGAGCATGCTTGTGGATACTGGCAATTATGAATGCTGTCAATCCAAAGACAGCTAGGCAGGATGTGTCCCGGACACCTACCTGGAAAGGTTCTTCAGGTAAATCTTACTGGGAGGGTGCCTGAGGAAAGACCCTGGACAGCAGGAGGAACTGGCCTTTCAGCTGGCCTGGGGATGTTGCAGGATTCCCCCATGGAAGATTGAAAGGGGATGGACGGGCGGGGGGATAGACAGACAGAAGGATACTAACCTCTGTGTATACACACAGAAAAACTACACATAAAAATAAGTACCAAATTGTACCTTTAGGGGTACAATGGCTTGTCAGTGGGGTGGTACCCTTAAGGGTACTGCTAGTGTACCCCTAACAGTGGGTATTTTGTGCTTTGGAACTAGGGGAGCACTGAAATGAAAATTCTTGACTGAAACCGAAAACAAAAAATGAGCAAACCAAGGCCGAAAACTGAAACACCGAAAGAAATTGTTATGCCAGTCATTAGAACCATGGCATTTTTGGCTACAATGTGTACTAACCTCACTAAAATCAAGGCATTATCAACATTATTTATCTACCACTGACATTACAATGCACAATATGAATTAAAATTCAAAATAAAATATTTAGTTTGACCCCACCCATGTGTACAATACATGATTCCTTTTAAATTTTTCTCTGTAGGACTACTGCAACAAATAATGACATACAGGCTTATAACTAACTGGCTGCTGAACGACTGTGAAATTAGATATTTTCTCACATAAAAACGCAAGTTGCAGAAGTTGTGTGTCGGATGCGCTGTTTGCCACACCATCACAAGTTTCGGAGATGTTGCTTTCGTGACTTATGTCTTCGAACACCTAGGATAAATACATTGATTCAGACGAAAACTGAAAATGCACTTTGGGGTCATTTTTGGCATCTGAATTTTCAGAGCATCCCTATGTGGAACATAAATGCACCTTTCAGGCTCCCAAAAAGGTGCATATAGGTGCCTTGAGATCCACTTATGACCCCTACAGGATACATAAATTCAAATTGTACCTTGAGGGTCAGAAATGTACCCATGCTGTCGCACTTTCTGACAGTGTAGGTCTTCCATCTAGGTCATGGTATTTCTATAGGTGTTAAGGTAGAAAGCTTGCTGACTTCCTGTTTTGGGCACCTCAAAACTCAAAGGTTGTCTTCTACTTAAGCACCTAGGATAAATACATTGAGTTTTGGCTTCTATAGAAGAAAAAAGACAAGTTGACAGAATGTACACTACCATTCAAAAGTTTGGGATCACTTTTCCATTATGGATCCCAAACTGTTGGGTGGTGTTAGTCATTACAGTGAATCTATGACTATATGAAAATGATCTGGAAAATAGCTTGTTTGATTTTATAGAGCCCAACTCTTGGGTTTCTTCCTCCTTGAACTTCACACAAGGCCATAGAGATACTATGCCAGTCAATTATACGATACAGTGATGTGTATCTGCATTTAGGTGGTGATGGTTCACATAGAACCTGTTCCTGACCAACCACCAAAGGAGGTTCCTGGTTCTACTCGCTGTCTCGTGGTGAAAGAGACGGAGGTGGTTCATATCACTCGACAGCAGCTTCACTTTGTTGACCAGGAGTCACCAGACAGTGAACTGACATACACAGTTACGACTCCACCGTTCTCCACCGGTCCTCGCAGGTGAGTTTATACTCACCCTCGCAAAATACATGATCAAAAAGCATCGTGTCTGAAGTGTTGTTGTCTTAATGCGCAGCAGTTTGGATGCAGGAAGGTTATTCCTGGTCGACAGTATCCCCAAATTCACCAAAGACTCCAACGCGCCACTGCTGAGGCTCTTCACACAAGTAAGTCTTCAGTTTTCCAGTTAGGAATGTTGTAAGTTCACAATCTGGCTGCTTCACTTGGAGCTCATCCAGTTTCTTTCTGTTCTGCTTTTGTCAGCATGCTGTGAACTTCTTGAAAGTAGCCTACATGCCCCCAGTCCTGGACATTGGGCCTTACCCTCAGCATATCCAGCTTGTTCTCTCTGTAACCAACCGCCTGGGGAAAACAGTGCCTGGTATCTGCTTTAACATCACTGTGATGCCGGTGGACAACCAGCCGCCACAGGTGGAGTACTCCTTTATTCATTTCCCTTTAATTCATTGCATGCAGATATGGAAAGATGACGTGCATTTTGTTCCAGGTCATCACCAACCCCCTAACAGTAGACGAGGGAGGGGAGTGCTGGCTGGGCCCTGAACACATTCGGCTGTCAGATGTGGACTCTCTAGAAGAAGTCTTGCAGTTGGAGCTGCAGAGGGAACCAGAGCATGGAGCTCTGCAGCTTGGGGGCCTCCCACTTAAACCAGGACAGACCCTGACTTTGCAAGACTTGAAAAGCCTTAAAGTTAGGTCAGACGTTCTGCCTCGTTCCTTTAAAGATTTCAGGTCCAACCTGAAAATTCTAACTAGTCATTTCTTTTTTTTCATCAAATAGCTATGTTGCAGTTTTTACTGAGTTGAGACTGTTTGCACTGCATTAATGGGAGTCTAATTTGACTTTGTTGCTTCATCTGCTGCACCTGCTGTTAATACTGGTATCCAATCGGCCAATAGGACGGCAGCATCTAGTCATGCAAACGTGGTGAAGACGACTTGCTGAAGTTTAAACTGAGTATCAGACTGAAGACGAAAGGGGATTTAATGGTTGGTGGTCTGAGTTTTTACTGGGATTTCCATGACAACCATCTCTAGTTCCAGGTCTGGAGAAGAGAAAATCTCCAGTAGCAGCAGATGATGGCCCAGAATGCAGCAGAAGACCACACCGGGTGCCACTCCTGTAAGCTAAGAACAGGAAACTGAGGCTACGATTCACACAGACTCACCAACACTGGACAATAGAAGATGGAGAAACGTTGCTGGTCTGATGAGTCTCCATTTCAGCTCCACATTCAGATGCTCGGCTCAGAATCTGCTGGAAACATCATGACCATGGATCCATCCTGCCTTGGATCAAGGCTTCAGGCTGCTGCTGGTGGAATGGTGTGGGGGAGGTTTTCTTGGACCCTTAGTACCAACATGGTGGTTTATCCACCACAGCCTACCTGAGTATTGTTGCTGACCATGTCCATCCCTTTATGACCACAGTGTAGCATCTTCTGACGCTGCTTCCAGCAGGATGATGATGTCACAAAGATGACATCATCTCCACCTGCCTCTAGAACATGACCACGAGTTCTCTGGACTCCAAAATTCCCCACAGTCACCAGATCTCAGTCCTACAGAGCAGCTTTGGGATGAAGCAGAACAGGAGGTTCTCATCATGGATGAGATGGAACGGAAGATTCTCATCGTGATGAGGTGGAACGGGACATTCTCATCACGATGAGGTGGAACGGGACATTCTCATAACGATGAGGTGGAACGGGAGATTCTCATCATGATGATGTGGAACGGGAGATTCTCATCACGATGAGGTGGAACGGGAGATTCTCATCGTGATGAGGTGGAACGGGAGATTCTCATCACGATGAGGTGGAACGGGAGATTCTCATCACGATGAGGTGGAACGGGAGATTCTCATCATGATGAGGTGGAACGGGAGATTCTCATCGTGATGAGGTGGAACGGGAGATTCTCATCATGATGAGGTGGAACGGGAGATTCTCATCATGATGAGGTGGAACGGGAGATTCTCATCATGATGAGGTGGAACGGGAGATTCTCATCATGATGAGGTGGAACGGGAGATTCTCATCATGATGAGGTGGAACAGGAGATTCTCATCATGATGAGATGGAACGGGAGATTCTCATCATGATGAGGTGGAACGGGAGATTCTCATCATGATGCGGTGGAACAGGAGATTCTCATCGATGAGGTGGAACGGGAGATTCTCATCGTGATGAGGTGGAACGGGAGATTCTAATCACGATGAGGTGGAACGGGACATTCTCATCACGATGAGGTGGAACGGGAGATTCTCATCGTGATGAGGTGGAACGGGAGATTCTCATCGTGATGAGGTGGAACGGGAGATTCTCATCATGATGAGGTGGAACGGGAGATTCTCATCGTGATGCGGTGGAATGGGAGATTCTCATCATGAGGTGGAACGGGAGATTCTCATCATGATGAGGTGGAACGGGAGATTCTCATCATGATGCGGTGGAACGGGAGATTCTCATCATGAGGTGGAACGGGAGATTCTCATCATGATGAGGTGGAATGGGAGATTCTCATCATGATGAGGTGGAACGGGAGATTCTCATCGTGATGCGGTGGAACAGGAGATTCTCATCATGATGAGGTGGAACGGGAGATTCTCATCACGATGAGGTGGAACGGGACATTCTCATTGTGATGAGGTGGAACGGGAGATTCTCATCGTGATGAGGTGGAACGGAAGATTCTCATCGCTATGAAGTGGAACGGGAGATTCTCATCATGATGAGGTGGAACGGGAGATTCTCATCGTGATGCGGTGGAACGGGAGATTCTCATCGTGATGCGGTGGAACGGGAGATTCTCATCATGAGGTGGAACGGGAGATTCTCATCATGATGAGGTGGAACAGGAGATTCTCATCATGATGCTGTGGAACGGGAGATTCTCATCATGATGAGGTGGAACGGGAGATTCTCATCATGATGAGGTGGAACAGGAGATTCTCATCATGATGAGGTGGAACGGGAGATTCTCATCATGATGCGGTGAAACAGGAGATTCTCATCACAATGAGGTGGAACGGGAGATTCTCATCATGATGAGGTGGAACGGGAGATTCTCATCATGATGAGGTGGAACAGGACATTGTCATCACCCATCTGCAGCAATTGTGTGATGTTATGTCAATGTGAAGCATAAACTTTTAGGAAAGTTTCCATCACCTGGTTTGATCTCTCACACCAGGAATTAAGACAGTTTTTTTGGGGGGTAAATGGTCCAACCAGGTAGTAGAAGATGGTCCTGGTAAAATGACCAGTGTGTGTATATCATGTAAAGATAACTTGGTGTGTTAAAAAAAATCACAGTTTGTTCTGTGAGGTTAAATCATAAAAATAACATCTATCAGTACTCTAATTTAACAGTCTCGATGAAAGGAAGTTGAAGTTTTGTTTATTTGTGTATACAGGTACAATCACGACAGCTCAGAAACTACCGAGGACAACATTGTGTTCAGAGCAACAGATGGCACCAATGCAATCAGTTTTATTCTACCAGTGAAGGTAACTGCAGATATCTAAATGAACAATACTTAAAAATGTGGAAATGAGGGATTCACTGTCCTGGCCTTGCTTCTTTCCAGGTCACACCCGTCAATGATGAGATCCCAGTGATGGCTACAGGTTTGAAACCAGTTCTCAGGTGTGCAGAGGGGCAGGAAATTGTCATCACAGCAGAGTATATCTATGCTACTGACGCTGACAGCGACAACAGCAGCCTGGCGTTCCTGATTGCCAGGCAGCCTTATCACGGTGTGGTGCTGCAGAACGGCGTTGTGGTTGACCGCTTCATCCAGGCAGATGTCGCTGCAGGGATCGTCTCCTACAGGCACACAGGTGAACACCAGGATTCATCAGGCTTAGGTAGTAAAAGTCAGCCACTTTGACTGATTGGCATAACAACGTAGTAAATGAGGATTTTCTCTACAGTTCTTTGAGAGTTTTTGGGCTGTTTGGCTCATGACTGAAGACGACTTTTCATAGCTGCTGGTAGTTCATTGGAGCATCTATTGTCTCAGATGTGAGGCTAACGATTAGCATCTTCAGGGTGGTGATTGACTGGAGTAGACACTGCCTTGACTGACCGTTAGCAGGGATGGGTAACACCTTTATATGAAGAAGCTAACTACCAGAAGCTGGAAAATGAGCAGTTTTCTGCTTGTGTGCCAGTTGGATGAGCTGTTTGACCTCTTTTCTAACGAATGGCAGTTTGTGTGGCAGTTACTATGTTCGGATGATGACTCATGGGGCTATCTACATCCACAAACCAGGAAGCAAACAGAGGCCTAACTTCAGATCTGTGCCAAGGTCTTTTCGTGGTCCAGTACAGTCGTACATGATGATAGAGTCCAAGATGAAATGTTTACATGGACAAATATTTAATCTGTTCAGCTGAAATCAATCAGATCAGAGATTCCAGATGTGATGTTCATGTGGCGCATTTTTATTCTGATTGACGGTCAGCTGGATCAAAAGTGATCCATGTAAACGTGAAGAATGACTGTTGTTTTCTGACTGTGTTTCAGGACTGGACATCGGACTTACTCCCCGCCACGACACCATCACCTTTGTCATTTCTGATGGGGAGACAGAGAGCTCTGCTTTATGCTGCAGTGGAGGGAACCTCATCCGAAACAGAGGCTCGACCCGGCTACGGGACAGCCTGCCTGTATACGACCTCCATGTTACAGTGTTTCCTGTAGACAACCAGCCACCCTCACTGACAACAGGTGAGTAACAGAGAAGAAATGAAAAAATAGCCAATGCACATTTACCCTTCACTTTATCAGCTCCATCTCCCAGAACCTGGTTGGACCCCCTTCTTAGTTTCTGCTGTGATAGATCCAACAAGGAGTTGCAAACGTTCCTCAGAGGTTTTGCTACATATTGACATGAAAGTACACATAGTTGCTGCAAATCTGTGATAAGAATCTCCCGTTCCACCTCATCATAATGAGAATAGCACGTTCCACCTCATCACGATGAGAATCTCCTGTTCCACATCATCATGATGAGAATCTCCCGTTCCACCTCATCACGATGTGAATCTCCCGTTCACCTCATGATGAGAATCTCCTGTTCCATCTCATCATGATGAGAATAGAACGTTCCATCTCATCATGATGAGAATCTCCCGTTCCACCTCATCACGATGTGAATCTCCCGTTCACCTCATGATGAGAATCTCCTGTTCCACCTAATTATGGTTAGAATCTCCCGTTCCACCTCATGATGAGAATTTCCCATTCAACCTCATCACAATGAAAATCTCCTGTTCCACCTCATCATGATGAGAATCTCCCGTTCCACCTCATCATGATGAGAATCTCCCGCTTCCCCTCATCATGATGAGAATCTCCCGTTCCACCTCATCATGATGAGAATCTCCCGTTCCACCTCATCATGATGAGAATCTCCCGGTCCACCTCATCATGATGAGAATCTCCCGTTCCACATCATGATGAGAATCTCCCATTCAACCTCATCACGATGAAAATCTCCTGTTCCACCTCATCATGATGAGAATCTCCCGTTCCACCTCATCGTGATGAGAATCTCCCGTTCCACCTAATCATGATGAGAATCTCCCGTTCCACCTCATCATGATGAGAATCTCCTGTTCCACCTCATCATGGTGAGAATCTCCCGTTCACCTCATGATGAGAATCTTCCGTTCCACCCTCATCATGATGAGAATGTCTCGTTCCACCTCATCATGATGAGAATCTCCCGTTCCACCTCATCATGATGAGAATCTCTCGTTTCACCTCATCATGATGAGAATCTCTCGTTCCAACTCATCATGATGAGAATGTCTCGTTCCACCTCATCATGATGAGAGTCTCCTGGTTCACATCACGATGAGAATCTCCCGTTCCACCTCATCATGATGAGAATCTCCCGTTCCACCTCATCGTGATGAGAATCTCCCGTTCCACCTCATCATGATGAGAATCTCCCGTTCCACATCACGATGAGAATCTCCCGTTCCACCCTCATCATGATGAGAATCTCTCGTTCCACCTCATCATGATGAGAATCTCTCGTTCCACCTCATCATGATGAGAATCTCTCGTTCCACCTCATCATGATGAGAATCTCCTGTTCCACCTCATGATGAGAATCTCCCGTTCCACCTCATCATGGTGAGAATCTCCCGTTCACATCATGATGAGAATCTCCCGTTCCACCTCATCATGATGAGAATGTCTCGTTCCACCTCATCATGATGAGAATCTCCCGTTCCACCTCATCATGATGAGAATCTCTCGTTTCACCTCATCATGATGAGAATCTCTCGTTCCACCTCATCATGATGAGAATCTCTCGTTCCACCTCATCATGATGAGAATCTCCCGTTCCACCTCATCACCATGAGAATCTCCTGTTCCACCTCATCATGATGAGAATCTCCCGTTCCACATCACGATGAGAATCTCCCGTTCCACCTCATCATGATGAGAATCTCTCGTTCCACCTCATCATGATGAGAATCTCTCGTTCCACCTCATCATGATGAGAATCTCTCGTTCCACCTCATCATGATGAGAATCTCCCATTCAACCTCATCACAATGAAAATCTCCTGTTCCACCTCATCATGATGAGAATCTCCTGTTCCACCTCATCATGATGAGAATCTCCCGTTCCCCCTCATCATGATGCGAATCTCCCGTTCCACCTCATCATGATGAGAATCTCCCGTTCCACCTCATCATGATGAGAATCTCCCGTTCCACCTAATCATGATGAGAATCTCCCGTTCCACCTCATCATGATGAGAATCTCCTGTTCCACCTCATGATGAGAATCTCCCGTTCCACCTCATCATGGTGAGAATCTCCCGTTCACCTCATGATGAGAATCTCCCGTTCCACCTCATCATGATGAGAATGTCTCGTTCCACCTCATCATGATGAGAATCTCCCGTTCCACCTCATCATGATGAGAATCTCTCGTTCCACCTCATCATGATGAGAATCTCTCGTTCCAACTCATCATGATGAGAATGTCTCGTTCCACCTCATCATGATGAGAATCTCTCGTTCCACCTCATCATGATGAGAATCTCTCGTTCCACCTCATCATGATGAGAATCTCCCGTTCCACCTCATCACCATGAGAATCTCCTGTTCCACCTCATCATGATGAGAATCTCCCGTTCCACCTCATCATGATGAGAATCTCTCGTTCCACCTCATCATGATGAGAACCTCCCGTTCCACCTCATCATGATAAGAATCTCCCGTTCCACCTCATCATGATGAGAATATCTCGTTCCACCTCATCATGATGAGAATCTCTCGTTCCACCTCATCATGATGAGAATCTCTCGTTTCACCTCATCATGATGAGAATCTCCCGTTCCACCTCATCATGATGAGAATCTCTCGTTCCACCTCATCATGATGAGAATCTCCTGTTCCACGTTATCATGATAAGAATCTCCCGTTCCACCTCATCTAGATGCTAGATGCTATCATGTGATTGGCTGCTTAGATATTGGTGTTAGCAGCCGGAGAACAGGTGGAGCTGATGAAGTGAATTTACAACATTGGAATATAAATCTGATTTTCCGCATGTTTAATATTCCAAATTATTGCAATAAACGTTCTCGTGTAATGCTTTGGCTTGTTCATAGGGGACATCTTCACCGTGGATGAAGGTGGGTCAGCACCAGTTACCGCATCTCATTTGAAAGCCTCCGATGTGGACACAGTCCTGGACGAGCTGGTGGTCAGTCTGATTTCTCCTCCCCAGTTTGGCTACATTGAAAATATCCTTCCTAGTCCTGGTTTTGAGAAAAGCAACACTGGCATAAGCATAGGTGAGTGCGATGATAAAGTTCGATCATGAAACAGGTGAAACATAAGATCGTTTTATGTCCGGTTTCTCCTTCCTTCCCCCACAGCTTCGTTTTTATACAGAGACATCATAGAGGGCCATGTTAACTATGTCCAGTCTCAGCACCAGAGGATGGAGCCCACGGCTGACCAGTTCATGCTCTGCGTGTCCGACGGCAAGCACAGCTCAGCCCACGTTCCTGTCCACATCATAATTAACCCAACCAACGATGAAATCCCAGAATTTGTGGCTCGCAACATCACAGTGAGTTTTTCCGAAGTCAGTCCGCCCGATGAACTCTGCTGACGAGACGTTCCCTTCAGATGTTTTACAGAATGTGGTCATGAACTGACTGACTTCCCTGTGTGATGAGGTACGAGAAGGAGAAACCAGGCAGCTGGACTCATCGGTGTTGAACGCGTTGGATCTGGATGTCCCCAAGAACAACCTGCTTTTCACGGTGGTCCGACCTCCGCAGCATGGGAGGATCATCGATCACAGAGATGGAAAACCCATCACCAAGAGACAAGAAGTCAATCTGAGCCCTCCAGTGGTCGACTTCACCATGACAGACCTGAGAAATGGTGTGTTTTCCACCAACAAAGCATCATTTTATTTCTGCCGTGAGCTCAGGGGATTATGACCATACAGCACGAACTCCTGATTATGCTTTTCCCTCCAAATAGTCTTTTAGAATGGTCGCAAAAATAATCCTAAAGTTCTCTGAAGGTATCTCAAAGTTAGCTTTTTATTTTGTGTGTGATTGGGATTAAAGGCTCTGATGCAGATTGGGATTAAAGGTGCTGGTGCTGAATGGGATTAAAGGTTCTTGATGCTGAATGGGATTAAAGGTTCTGGATGCTGACTGGGATTAAAGGTTCTGATGCTGACTGGGATTAAAGGTTCTGGTGCTTACTGGGATTAAAGGTTCTGGTGCTGACTGGGATTAAAGGTTCTGGATTCTGACTGGGATTAAAGGTTCGGGATTCTGAATGGGTTCGGGATGCTGACTGGGATTAAAGGTTCTGATGCTGACTGGGATTAAAGGTTCTGGATGCTGACTGGGATTAAAGGTTCTTGATGCTGAATGGGATTAAAGGTTCTGGATGCTGACTGGGATTAAAGGTTCTGATGCTGACTGGGATTAAAAAACTGTCCAACTGGAAAAGCAAATAATGTGTAGAGTTTAAAGGGTTATTGTCCACCAGACCACCTCCGTCTTCTGCGCTGTCTCTTCTTTGATCATCATCATCATCATCATGTCCTCCACGTCTCCATGTTTTTGTCTGAAACTGACATCAGAACTTGGAGGTGAGCTCTGTGCTGCCCTCTGGTGGATGAACTGGCTAACAATCATGACAACATAGACGGCATCGGCTTCTGTGGACCCATGAGCAAGGCCCTGATAGTATAAAATAATAACTCTGTTTCTTTGGTATACAAAGAATAAAACCGGGTCACTCAGGAGATTTCCAGCAGTGAAAAGTTAGGAAGGTGTCAGGAGCTGAGGAATGACGATATTTGAGACCAGACAAGTCACGAAACGTGATCCATGACCACAATAATGAAGGAAAGGAGGCGTGTGTGTCACCTCTGTGCTGCAGGTATGGATCTGATGTACATGCACGATGACTCGGAAAACATGGAGGACAGCTTCACCCTGCAGCTGTCCGACGGCAGACATCAGCTCCAGAGGCAGGTGGCGGTCACAGTGCTGCCGGTGAACGATGAAGAGCCTCGTATCATCAGGTTAGGCCCACAGCTTCAGTGTCACACGGCTGAGGTGGAGAGAGGCGTGACCAGGTGTTGTGCTGGCCCTCAGGAACAACGGGCTGGAGGTGGAACCAGGAGAAGCCAGGATTATCTCCAGCGCTGCCTTGTTCACCCAGGACGGAGACACGCCCTCCTCCCACATCCTCTTCATGTTCCACAACGTTCCAACCCAAGGACTGCTTCAGATCAAGGTTGGTGCAGAACATTTTCCAGAACTGCACCCCCTCTTTGTCTATGACCAGACTGGGTTAACCCCTTCAGTTCCCCCACCTTTCAGCTCATTAGGGGTAAAAAAAAAAGTCTCCAAACTGCTGCAGTTGTGTGAAAAAGTGTTTGTTTCCTGATTTCATATTTTTTTCCATGTTTGTCACACTTAAATGTTTCAGATCATCAAACAAATTTAAATATTAGACAAAGATAACACAAGTAAAAACAAAATGAAGTTTTTAAATGAAGATTTTTATTAGTAAGGGGGAAAAAAATCCAAACCTCCATGTCCCTGTGTAAAAAAGTGATCTTCCCCTAAACCTAATAACTGGTTGTTCCACCTTAGCAGCAACAACTGCATCAAGCGTTTGTGATAACTGGCAGTGAGTCTTCTACAGCGCTGTGGAGGAATTTTGTTCCACTCATCTTTGCCATTAAGCCATTCAGAGGTGGACTTGCTGGTGTGTTCTGGATCATTGTTCTGCTGCAGAACCCAAGTGCGCTTCAGCTTGAGGTCACCAACAGATGGCCGGACGTTCTCCTTCAGGATTTTTTGGTAGAAGCAGAATTCATGGTTCCATTTACCACAGCAAGTCTTCCAGGTCCTGAAGCAGCAAAACAGCCCCAGACCATCACACTACCACCACCATGTTTTCCTGTTGCTATGATGTTCCTTTTCTGAAATGCCGTGTTACTTTTACGCCAGATGTAATGGGACCTACACCTTCCAGAAAGTTCCACTTTTGTCTCGTCAGTCCACAGAGTATTTTCCCAAAAGTCTTGGGGATCATCAAGATGCTTTCTGGCTAAACTGAGACGAGCCTTTATGTTCTTTTTGCTCAGCAGTGGTTTTGGTCTTGGAACTCTGCCATGCAGCCATTTTTGCCCCCCAGTCTCTTTCTGATGGGGGAGTCATGAACACTGACCTTCATTGAGGCAAGTGAGGCCTGCAGTTCTTGGATGTTGTTCTGGGGTCTTTTGTGACCTCTTGGATGAGTCGTCGCTGTGCTCTTGGGGTCATTTTGGGGTCGGCCCCTCCTGGGAAGGTTCACCACTGTTCCATGTTTTCACCATTTGTGGATAATGGTTCTCACTCTGGAGTCCCAAAGCTTTAGAAATGGCTTTGGAACCTTTTCCAGACTGATAGATCTCAATGACTTTGTTTCTCATTTGTTCCTGAATTTCTTTGGATGGCAGCATGATGTCTAGCTTTGGAGGATCTTTTGGTCTACTTCACTTTGTCAGGCAGGTCCTATTTAAGGGATTTCTGATGGAGAACAGGTGTGGCAGTAATCAGGCCTGGATGTGGATAGAGAAACTGAACTCAGCTTTCCAAAGATGTGAAAAACCACAGTTACTTTATGTTTTAACAGAGGGGGCAATCACTTTTTCACACAGGGCCATGTAATTTTGGATTGTTTTCCCCTGCTAATTAAAATCTCCATTCAAAAACTGCATTTTGTGTTTACTTGTGTTATCTTTGTCTCACATTTAAATTTGTTTGATGATCTGAAACATATAAGTGTGACAAACATTTTCACACAACTGTATAAAACATTACAGAGTCATCATTTTTCCATCAGTCAATCTCAGTCCTAACCAACAACAGCAAATATGTAAATATTCAAATTATTTTAACCCTTTAAATGCTTATTGACTTTATGCACAACTCCACTACTTCCTAACTGAAGCCAGCTCCTTTGTCTCCTGTCTTTGATCATTGGACGATTTGATTAATCCAGGTGTGCCTGACCTGAGTAACCATGAAGACAACGGCCAGACACACCTGGATTACTCAGTTTGTCCAGTGATGAAAACAGGAGGCAAATGAGCTGGCTTAAATCCAGGGATAAGTAAAGTTGTGCATAAGGCCTATTTTATCACACAATGTTGCTTTTTTATGAAAAAGAAACACCATTCTTGTATATCTATATGAGTGAGGACATTCATTGACATGCATTCCCTAACCCCTTACCCTTACCCTAACCATCACAACTGATTGCCTAAACCTCACCCTTGTCCTAACCTTAACCTAAACCTAATTGTAACCTAAATGCTAAAACCAAATCTTGCCCCTAAAAAAAAGGGTTTTACTTTGACTGTTTTTTGTGAGGACTGGCCAAAATGTACTCACTTTCCAAAAATGTCCTCACTTTGTTGGTTAAACACGCAAAACGGTCCTCACATTAATGGCTGAACAAGTACACACACATGCACATGTGCACAAACACAGACACACACACAAATTCTGTTTTTTCAGAGAGTTTCTCACAGCTACGTATATAGACAGGTCGTCCCCGTCATCCACCTGTACTTTTTAAGGTCACCTGTATACAGTTGTCCTCAAAATCATTCATACCCTCCAATTAAAGAAGGGGCTAGCTGCAAAACAGAGCAAATCCCCATAAACTCCCATGTTAAAAACCCCAACTCTACAGCAGAATAAAACATGTTTACAGCCTGTTTCAAAAAATCATGTTAGGTTTCATAGTCACGTTTACCTTCATGTCAACTGTGAGGGAGCTGAATTTTTTAAAATAACTCATCCGTTTAGATGTTATTTAATCTTGAAATTACACATAATTAAGGGTGTGTCCTTTTGATTGACAAGCAGCAGACCGAAAGCCCGGCTTGCCGACCAGTGGCCCCTAGTTAGCTCCTTGTTA
>JALJCO010002696.1:0-10287 GCA_023101725.1 Atherinomorus stipes
GCTGTGTTCCTGTCAGGTTCATGTCCGTTTGCTAGTACGTGATGTGTTCAAACACCCGCTGTGTTCATGTCTGGTTCATGTCCGTTTGCTGGTACGTGATGCGTTCAAACACCCGCTGTGTTCATGTCTGGTTCATGTCCGTTTGCTGGAATCAAAACCACCGTACGTGATGCGTTCAAACACCCGCTGTGTTCATGTCTGGTTCATGTCCGTTTGCTGGTACGTGATGCGTTCAAACACCCGCTATGTTCATGTCTGGTTCATGTCCGTTTGCTAGTACGTGATGCGTTCAAACACCCGCTGTGTTCATGTCTGGTTCATGTCCGTTTGCTAGTACGTGATGCGTTCAAACACCCGCTATGTTCATGTCTGGTTCATGTCCGTTTGCTGGTACGTGATGCGTTCAAACACCTGCTGTGTTCATGTCTGGTTCATGTGCGTTTGCTGGTAAAAAACCACGTGATGCGTTCAAACACCCGCTGTGTTCATGTCTGGTTCATGTCCGTTTGCTGGTACGTGATGCGTTCAAACACCCGCTGTGTTCATGTCTGGTTCATGTCCGTTTGCTGGTACGTGATGCGTTCAAACACCCGCTGTGTCCATGTCTGGTTCATGTCCGTTTGCTGGTACGTGATGCGTTCAAACACCCGCTGTGTTCATGTCTGGCTCATGTCCGTTTGCTAGTACGTGATGCGTTCAAACACCCGCTGTGTTCATGTCTGGTTCATGTCTGTTTGCTAGTACGTGATGCGTTCAAACACCCGCTGTGTTCATGTCTGGTTCATGTCCGTTTGCTGGTACGTGATGCGTTCAAACACCCGCTGTGTTCATGTCTGGTTCATGTCCGTTTGCTGGTACGTGATGCGTTCAAACACCCGCTGTGTTCATGTCTGGTTCATGTCCGTTTGCTGGTACGTGATGCGTTCAAACACCCGCTGTGTTCATGTCTGGTTCATGTCCGTTTGCTAGTACGTGATGCGGTCAAACACCCGCTGTGTTCATGTCTGGTTCATGTCCGTTTGCTGGTACGTGATGCGTTCAAACACCCGCTGTGTTCATGTTCTGGTTCATGTCCGTTTGCTAGTACGTGATGTGTTCAAACACCCGCTGTGTTCATGTCTGGTTCATGTCCGTTTGCTGGTACGTGATGCGTTCAAACACCCGCTGTGTTCATGTCTGGTTCATGTGCGTTTGCTGGTACGTGATGCGTTCAAACACCCGCTGTGTTCATGTCTGGTTCATGTCCGTTTGCTAGTACGTGAAAAATGTGTTCACCGTTTAGTAGTAATTGGGGACCCACAACTATAAGGAGACCCAGATCAGGACCAAGTGGACCCACAACTATAAGGAGACCCAGACCAGGACCAAGTGGACCCACATCTATAAGGAGACTTAGACCAGAACCAAGTGGACCCACATCTATAAGGAGACCCAGACCAGGACCAAGTGGACCCACAACTATAAGGAGACCCAGACCAGGACCATGGAAGCGGACCCACAACTATAAGGAGACCCAGACCAGGACCAAGTGTACCCACAACTATAAGGAGACCCAGACCAGGACTAAGCGGACCCACATCTATAAGGAGACCCAGACCAGGACCAAGCGACCCACAACTATAAGGAGACCCACACCAGGACCAAAGCGACCCACAACTATAAGGAGACCCAGACCAGGACCAAGTGGACCCACAACTGTTAAAGAGCTGCTCAGACCGGCACCGTGACAGAGTGAGGAGTGCCAGAGGCAGTCACAGCTAACAATTAGCTTGCGGCTAACCGCTAGCACATAGCTAATTTGTGGCAAATTGTTATCCTTTAAAAATGAGAGAATAACAGTGGGAGGGAGCGGCCTCGTCACTCTTCCTCCTCCTGAGCTCATAGCTGATCTCAGACTTTTAGGGGGCACACCTGATAGGGCTGCTTCCAGAATGAGAGTCGTCTAATGTTTCCTGCATATTTGTATTTCATGTGTTTGTTTGTTTATGAGTCCCTGCGTTGGACAGAGTCGTACAGAAAATGAAGGAGGAACTGATTGTATTGTGACTCAAGAGAGGTTTGTGATAGATGTTTATCATTATTATGGTTGTTTGTATCCACTGTAGGTGTGTTAGATGTGGGTAACTAACCCACCTGAACGGTGCAGCTAAGGGGCGGAGCTTAGCTGATGTGACGATGTAGTGGGCTGAGAACGGGAGGAGGAGAGATGCTGGGTGAGCGGGTGATCGCTGAACTGTCAGTGATGGAAACGGAGATTGTAAATTATGTAAATATTAATCACAAGATGACCTGGTTGTGGTACAAAGCTAGTTGGGGAGCATCGGTCACAATAACCCCCCCCCAGTCATTGGTGCGACTGCATCGGTTTGTTTCACCAGGGTGAGGAGTTTGTGGGGTCCTGTCACTATGCCTCAGATAGATCATGTGCCATTCAGCCACAGGGACGTCCCTCTGGCTGGATGGCCAGCCTCATCCAGGAGTCTGGGGATCGAATCCCGCCTGGGCCCTCTGTTGCTTACCTTGCCATATTAAGGTTCCAGAGATTAGCTTGCACCTGGAAGTGACCCAAGTGGGCGTGTCGGCTTGTACCTCTGTCATCGGGGAAAGCCTTTGACGCTTATATGACCACGGATGAGGACGGGGCACACTCATACCGAGATCTGAAAGCGGCGTTGTTGTCAAAGTTTGACAAATCACCGGAGACTTATCGACAGAAGTTCTGGCAAGCGGCTGTACCACCGGGAGAAACGGAAACGTACCACAGATTCAAAGGACTCTACTGACGCTGGATCCAGTGAGAACACCGTACGAAGAAGCGGATGGGAGAGACCATCACCTTGGAGCAGCTGCTGCACGTTCTGCAGACTGACGTGAGGACGTGGGTGAAGGAACACGACCCAGCAGACGGAGTACAGACCACGACACTGGCTCTGCAGCATCCTGCAGTAGTCCCCACAGCGTCAACACGACCCGCCAGGCCGGTGCATCATACTGTAGATCAGCGACACCCAGCTGCCAGTCATCGCAGATGTGGACTGACCAGGGGCCAACGGCAGGTCAGCGATCAGGTACCACCAGCACCGCAAGAACCACCAGCAGTATGGCGACTCTGTCCTATCAGAAGGACTAAAGTTGTAGGTGTTGCTATGTGCCGCGTCATGAAGTGGAAACGATAGAAACTGCAGAGAATAACAGAAAAACCTATAAAACGGCTAAAGGTTAAAGGACAAAAAGTGTTGGTGCTCATTGATAGCAGCTTTACCTCACTGATCAACCAGCGACTGGCTTCAGTCAGCGCACTGGATTATGGCAACATGACAGACAGTGCATGCATGGACATCACCTGCTTATCCACGAACTGGAATAACTCTGATTGAGGAGCAGCCGTATCTATTGACTGTTGGTGTGGTAGAGAGCCTTCCTTAGATATTCTGCTGACTTATCTGTGTTGCTCCGTCTGCTACAGGACGCAGATGACATGGTTGCTAGCAATATTGCTGCTGGACATATTAATTATGCCAATCCTGGTGTTACAGAGAATGCCTTCCTCCATGATGCTCCTGCTACGGCTAGTCCTGATACCTCTGACGCCAATGCTAATGCTGTTAAACCACACCTTATCCTTGCTAGTACTGACACTGATACTGCGATGACAACCTCACTGAGGCTAATCTGAACCCAGCTGACTCAGCGAGCGCTAACACTGCTGATGTTATGGTGCTGCATGCCCTGCGTGTACTCGAGCCCAGGCGAGAGCCGGAGGTCAGCCTCTCCCAGAACTGGATCGTAGTTTGTGGGAAGGTGGACCAAAAACGTCGCGGCGCCAGCGACGGGAGGAACAGAAAAGGATGTCGCTGGTTTGACTGTGGATCAAATGTGGAATGTGCCAGAAAACATCGAGAAGCAGAAAGATGATGCGACATTGAGACCTTTGAGGGAAAAAGTAGTTCCATGGTTCCAGTCCAGTTTTAAATAGTTCCTGTGGTGAAGTTTTTATTTATTTATTTTCACGTTGTCAGTTTCATCTTATTTCATCAACAGCTGATTTTTCTCCATCTCTTATTGGAGGATATGAATCATTTATGTGCGAGCTTATTTAAAAAGTTAAACAAATGTGCAAACATATTTTCTTCAGCTACAATTTAGAATTTTGCCCCCAAAGCAGATTCTGATAGGAGGCATGCAAAGTGGTGGTTGTGTATTTTTCATGCATGTGACTGATTACGACACGTTTGGTGCTGAAACATTCGTCCATTTCTTGCACAAAGCTGTAATTGATCAGCTCCAGCACACTTTTGTTGTGTTGCTGAGTTCACTGTCCCTCAGCTCGAAGCTCCTGATCCAGCGTTGATCGCTGGCTGATGCTGAGTGGCCTGATTTCTGTCTGTTTATCAAGTCGGCTCATTTTGTCCCGTTTATCAGACAGTAAACTCATATTTTGTTTGTTCTGCGCCGGTCTGCTGGGACGATGCGAGCATCTGTCTGGTGGAAGCTTTCTTTCCTGTAAGTGGTTTTTGGTTGTGCTCTCCTCCACCAGGTGTCACGCTGTCAGTGGCGACGGTGGCGGCTGTTTCTGATGACATTCCCATCAGCCTGAAGTGGCCGCTGCATTTACCACCGGGAACGCTCTGCAAGCTGAACACCGGAGATGGCCACACGTTTCACCTGAGCAGTTCTGGGTGAGTTGTGGTGATGATGGACTGGCTCATTATGCAGGACTCACCATGTATGTGGGTACGAAGTTACCAGAGATTTTCCCCATGAGAGGTTTTTCCTCACGCGCAGGTGACAGGTTCGTGTGACGTCCTGTCCTCGGTGTTTCAGCTCCTCATCCACCTACCAAATGTCTTCTGTTTTCCATCCATCACCGTCTGCACCATAGACTGTGTAAATCACTGTCACCATCTTTGGAATTATTATTATTATTATTATCTAAGGAATTATTTTATACTGATTTATGACCCAGATGCAGCTGAAAGTATAGCTGTAGAACCTGCAGCTGCCGCCCGGATACTTTAGTGGACGGACCGTCCGTCTGATCCTAGATCCTCTCTGATCCTAGAACCTCTCTGATCCTAGACCCTCTCTGATCCTAGACCCTCTCTGATCCTAGACCCTCTCTGATCCTAGATCCTCTCTGATCCTAGACCCTCTCTGACCCTAGATCCTCTCTGATCCTAGAACCTCTCTGATCCTAGATCCTCTCTGATCCCAGAACCTCTCTGATCCTAGACCCTCTCTGACCCTAGATCCTCTCTGATCCTAGACCCTCTCTGATCCTAGATCCTCTCTGATCCTAGACCCTCTCTGACCCTAGATCCTCTCTGATCCTAGACCCTCTATGATCCTAGATCCTCTCTGATCCTAGACCCTCTCTGATCCTAGACCCTCTCTGATCCTAGATCCTCTCTGATCCTAGACCCTCTCTGACCCTAGATCCTCTCTGATCCTAGAACCTCTCTGATCCTAGACCCTCTCTGACCCTAGATCCTCTCTGATCCTAGAACCTCTCTGATCCTAGAACCTCTCTGATCCTAGATCCTCTCTGATCCCAGAACCTCTCTGATCCTAGATCCTCTCTGATCCTAGATCCTCTCTGATCCTAGACCCTCTCTGATCCTAGATCCTCTCTGATCCTAGACCCTCTCTGATCCTAGATCCTCTCTGATCCTAGACCCTCTCTGACCCTAGATCCTCTCTGATCCTAGAACCTCTCTGATCCTAGATCCTCTCTGATCCTAGAACCTCTCTGATCCTAGAACCTCTCTGATCCTAGATCCTCTCTGATCCTAGATCCTCTCTGATCTAGAACCTCTCTGATCCTAGATCCTCTCTGATCCTAGAACCTCTCTGATCCTAGATCCTCTCTGATCCTAGAACCTCTCTGATCCTAGATCCTCTCTGATCCTAGATCCTCTCTGATCCTAGAACCTCTCTGATCCAAAATCCTCTCTGATCCTAGATCCTCTCTGATCCTAGAACCTCTCTGATCCTAGAACCTCTCTGATCCTAGATCCTCTCTGATCCTAGAACCTCTCTGATCCTAGATCCTCTCTGATCCTAGATCCCTCTCTGATCCTAGAACCTCTCTGATCCTAGATCCTCTCTGATCCTAGAACCTCTCTGATCCTAGAACCTCTCTGATCCTAGATCCTCTCTGATCCTAGATCCTCTCTGATCTAGAACCTCTCTGATCCTAGATCCTCTCTGATCCTAGAACCTCTCTGATCCTAGATCCTCTCTGATCCTAGAACCTCTCTGATCCTAGATCCTCTCTGATCCTAGAACCTCTCTGATCCAAAATCCTCTCTGATCCTAGATCCTCTCTGATCCTAGAACCTCTCTGATCCTAGAACCTCTCTGATCCTAGATCCTCTCTGATCCTAGAACCTCTCTGATCCTAGATCCTCTCTGATCCTAGATCCTCTCTGATCCTAGATCCTCTCTGATCTAGAACCTCTCTGATCCTAGATCCTCTCTGATCCTAGACCCTCTCTGATCCTAGATCCTCTCTGATCCTAGACCCTCTCTGACCCTAGATCCCTCTCTGATCCTAGAACCTCTCTGATCCTAGATCCTCTCTGATCCTAGAGCCTCTCTGATCCTAGATCCTCTCTGATCCTAGATCCTCTCTGATCCTAGATCCTCTCTGATCTAGAACCTCTCTGATCCTAGATCCTCTCTGATCCTAGAATCTCTCTGATCCTAGAACCTCTCTGATCCTAGATCCTCTCTGATCCTAGATCCTCTCTGATCCTAGATCCTCTCTGATCTAGAACCTATCTGATCTAGAACCTCTCTGATCCTAGAACCTCTCTGATCCTAGATCCTCTCTGATCCTAGAACCTCTCTGATCCTGGAACCTCTCTGATCTAGAACCTGATGTTAGCTCTATGACGGCGCGTTCTCCTGCTGGCAGCAGCATCAGAAGATGCTCCACTCTGCTCATAAAGGGATGGACGTGGTCAGAAACAACACGCGTCCACATGAAGACGCGGGTTTAGTTGCTTCCGCGTGATTGGCTGGTTAGATATCCGTTAGATAAGCTGTTGAACAGATGTAGCTGATGAGGTGGTGCACCGAGCTCAGAGCACGTTTCAGTCCCTCTGTTTCCCAGTCGTTTCTGCTCCATACGCAGCTCCGGCTGCTTCATTAAAAAGATCTCATCCTCAGTGACTGAATTTCACTTTCAGGCTTGTTTGTTTGTTTGTTATAATTCAGAAAAGATTCAATGTCATCGTAAATGGTAGAATTCCACAGTAAATCTTGCACATATTCTAATTTTACACAAGACTTTTTGGTTCATTTTCTGAAAAGGTAAAAGAGAAACGCTCCAAGAATCTTCAGTTTACCTGCATCATGTCCTCCATTTTAACTACTTTGAGATCAATAAAGGTGTGAATGTTTTATTTTTGATAAATGATGTGACTGTGAGTTCTGCCTGTTATCTTCACGGTTTTCCTATGAACACGACGTCTACGCTGCCGTCACCACAGCATGTTCCTGCATGTGCTCTTTCGTAGGTTGGAGCGCCGTGTGCTGCACAGATACACTCGTCCACATACGTTTGCTGTGTCTGTTGAATGCACCAGCAGTGAAACACACGTTGCAGCCCAGAAGAAAATTACCATTCAAGAGCCTGTTACTGAAATTGCTGTCATCAGGTGCTATGCTGGAGACGCATATTTTCATGGAGCCGACTGCCGGGCGCTGGACGGGGAAGCATTTCATATTCAGATAAAAGTCAAAGCTGGTGGGTATAAATGTGACCGGAACATGAAACGTTTCATCTTGGTCTGTTACACGTTGCAACTTGAAAGCATCTGGTTTGGATGTGCTTTTTGTCACTCTGAAGCTTCACATTTATGTTTTCTCGTCTTAGTTCAGTTATTTTGCTTTACTTTCTTCTTTTTCATATGTAGGAACAAATGTGGTGTACAGCGTGCAGAGAGGTGGGACGCTGCTGGCTGGCCTGTCAGTGATCCACGGAAACGTCCCCCAGAACGTGACGGTGACTCCAGCGGTGGTGAAGCAGCTCGGACCGGGATGCCACCGTCTGGTTCTTCACGCCTCTAACGTGGTCACTTTCCCTCACGTGTCTGCAGACCTGCAGGTGAACTCACACGTGCATGGATGGAGGCCATGACAGCGTGCTTCATGTTTGTTCAGTCAACTTTTGATTATCAGATTAGGATAGTGGCTGAGGATTGATGGTTGCAATTAGAAATTAAATTTAACCTTTAATTATTGAATCCAATCAGCCAACTGGTGGAAAAATCAGCAGAGTGGATACATGACCCCTCCCTCGTCACTTTTGAGTTTAAATCTTGTTCTTTAATTTGGTGTCTTTTAGTTTTGCAGCGTGCGGTGTAGCAAAGTACATGTGTGCTGAAGGAGCAAATGAATAAATAAAACAGGCTGTTACCCACATAACAGTCACCCCTCCTCTCCTTCCTGGGGGGGGGATTATTGTGGCACCATTATCTTTAGAAATATTTAGGATTCACAGCCCAATAATTACTTTTGCACAACGAAGACAATCGTGTTTTTTTGTTTCTGGCTTCTTTTTCTTATTTTTGTCTCATGTTTTTCACAAGTTCCAGCGAGTGAAGCACGATATGAAAAACTACACTGATGTCGATAATCGGTCATTTTCTGCGTCTCATCGCCGATACCGATACCGATACCGATATTAAAGCTAAAAATAATGAAATATTCATTCCTTCTGCAAAATGATAAAAACCAGCTCTGCTGCAGATCCAGTAGCTGCAGGGACGTCGTGATGTTGCACAGCGGCTGCAGCCAAGATGTTCCCACGCCCACAGATGAAAACAAAAGGAAGGAAGAGAGAAAGAAAGGAAGAAAGAAAGAAAGAAAGAAAGAAAGAAAGAAAGAAAGAAAGAAAGAAAGAAAGAAAGAGAACGAACGAACGAACGAACGAGTGTCTTTACTGATTAAAGCAGGACTCAGTAAGGGTGCATTCAGAAAGCATAGTCCACGAGTCTCAGTCCGTTTGGAGACTTGGTCCGGTTGGGGGTGGGGGGGGTCTTCCGGACCGAGATCGCGTTTACGTTGCACTATTGCCAAATGAGCCAACAATGAGAATCTCAGCTCTCAGATTCACGTAGACGAGGACGAGACGCACGAACAAGAAGGTGCTCACAGCTTCTGTTTCCTCCTCAAAGCGACATTATTTCTGTACGAGCAGCTGATATGATGTCATCAGATCACAAATCCATTAAAGCTTTTTCTTCCTCGTAACTCCACGTCTGACCACGAGCCGTCTTTATCAGTACTGCAGTTCCTCACGTGTGTTTGTCGTAGCGTTTACCCACGATGCAATGCAGTTTGTAGTCCACTTCCTGTTTTTGGTTCACTTGAATCGGACCCAGACCTGCGTTTGCAGGCGGACCGAGTCCGTTTGCTTGTTCCGGATCAGAGTCCATTTGCGCGTTCACCCCCCCCCCCCCCCCCCCCAAACGAAGCGACTTTCCGAGCAAACGGACTCTGATTCAGATCAGAAAGCTTCGTGAATGCGTCCTAAGTTCAACTGTGTTCCAAGTGACTTTGATAGTGTTGCGGATGTGGACAGTTCGGACATGATCCTCTGGCATGAAGTACATAAAGCCATCTCTGGGGGGGGGCGGGGCTTTTATCCCCAGTTCCTTTTCACCTGTATCTGGATGATCTGTCAGCAGGACTAAATCTTGTGACGCTGGTTGTGTATCCGGCAGTATTCTGATCAAGCGCTGATTGGACGGATCTGTGTTGTGGTTTTATCCGGTCTGCAGGTTTGCATTCAGGAGAACATAGCCGGGCTTCAGGTGTCCATGCTGGAGCGGGGGGACGACTGTTTGACCTCTCCGTACATCACCGTCGGTGTTTCAGTCGACCGGGGAGCGCCTGTGCTGCTCTCCTTCTCACAGACCGGACACAACGGCTCCTTCTCTGAGAGCGGAAACATGAATGCGAACAGGGAGATTTTTCACATCAGACACCGAGTTCAAGGTCAGAAAGGAAAAAGCTCGGACGAACTCCGGACCTGGAACATGAGATTTCTGTTTCATGTAACTGATCACTCTGCTCCCATGTCGTCCAGGATCTGCACAGGTCAAAGTTCGGGCGTGGAACGCCTTCTCCTCTCTGGAAGAACATGTTCTTGCATCCTGTGGCGAGAAGTCGCACACGAAAAGAAATCTTCTTAATCAGATTATTTAAGCTTTGACGAGGTAATGGTCATTTTTAATCCCGTTAAGGTGCAAAGAAAGTTCCAGGAGGCAATCACAT
>JALJCO010002701.1:0-16832 GCA_023101725.1 Atherinomorus stipes
ACAGAGCGGCAGCCATGTTACAAAGATGGATTAACAGACAGAAAGACAAAGCTGTGAGACAGACTGTGACACAGACAGAGAGTGAGTGAGACAGACTGAGAAAGACAGACAGAAGGTGAGTGAGACAGACTGAGAAACACAGAAAGATGCTGAGTGAGACAGAGACTGAGCCAGACTGACTGTGAGTGACACAGACACCGTGAGACAGACAGATAGATAAATAGACACTGTGAGACAGACTGAGAGAGAGACAGAAAGACACTGAGACAGACAGATACTTAGATAGACACTGACAAACAGACACTGTGAGACAGACAGATACTTAGATAAATAGAGAGACGCTGAGACAGACAGATAGACACTGACAGACAGACGGACATGTGAGACAGACAGATACTTAGATAAATAGAGAGACACTGAGACAGACAGACAGACACTGACAGACAGACAGATGCTTAAATAGAGAGACACTGACAGACAGACAGATGCTTAAATAGAGAGACACTGAGACAGAGAGACACTGAGACAGACAGACAGACACTGACAGACAGACAGATGCTTAAATAGAGAGACACTGACAGACAGACAGATGCTTAAATAGAGAGACACAGACAGACAGACAGACAGATAGACAGATAGATAGATAGATAGATAGATAGATAGATAGATAGATAGATAGATAGATAATCCAGTTTCTCAGATATATTACATCATGAGGAAATGTGTGTGTGTGACCTCACAGACTTCCAGCAGCTGCCTCGTTGAACGTTGCTAGGCAACAGAACCTGCCTGCTTCTGTGTGTCTTCCAAAATGGCAGTTGACACAGACATATATGGATTGAATGGTCTCAGTGCACACTACCCGAACAACTGTCCGCTGAGAGAAAACCGTAGGAGATATCAAAACAATTTTTTCACTGTGAGCGCCACAAGGCTTAGAGGAACTCAGAAATGTATTTTATTTTATCCTACTTAAACAAAATTATAACAGTGGTGAGTTTAATTCACTGGAGAGAAATGTGGACATTTTGAATGAGTTATAATGGAAGTCAATGGGAGGCGTAGGTCAACTTTGGAGAAACATAGCTCGAAAACGGCACATTTGAGGAATTTGGAGCAAAGTCTTAATGAAGCTGACAAGTTTTCCTACGATTTGATATATAATTTATGTCTGTATGATGAATGCTGTAGGAGTTGTGGGCATTTGTCTCACATCTGAAAATGCTTCAAACTTTAGAGTGCAGCCAGAGTGCTGAGGGATTTGGGGTTTTTCTGATTTTTTCTGAAAACGTAACTTACCATTGTGTCGAAACCTGAACAGATATGTAAATATCCTTTCACATGGTGAAAGTTTCATCCTTCCTGACCCATTTAAACTTTGAATGGTGTCTCTATGTGATGGTATGGCTGAGCTATAGAGGTCCAAAGTGACCTGGGTTCTTGGGCTTTTCTTGGCTGATTCTTACCAAATCCCATTCATTTCTATGGGACCAAAGATCGCAGTTTTTTGCGAATTGCGTAAACACCGTTTGAGTTTTGCGCGGACAAATAACAAGCACACCATTCCCGGCCGAGACGCTCGTTTTGATATAACATTTGTGGGGGTGCAGTCAAAGCCCTAGGAGGAGTAGGCCGTCAAAGCATAGGGAGGAAACTGAAAATAGGGTAGCAAGTAAATACTAGAAAATTTCTGAAGAAATTTTGAATGCTGCCAATCTGCTACCCACGTCGAACAGAGCGGCAGCCATGTTACAAAGATGGATTAACAGACAGAAAGACAAAGCTGTGAGACAGACTGTGACACAGACAGAGAGTGAGTGAGACAGACTGTGAGTCGAACAGAGACTGTGAGATAGACTGTGAATGAGACATAGACTGTGAGACAGACTGTAAGTGAGACAGAGACTGTGAGATAGACTGTGAATGAGACATAGACTGTGAGACAGACTGTTAGCGAGACAGAGACCGTGAGGCAGAAAGACACAGACAGACAGAAAGATAGATCATCCACAGGACTGACAGGAGGCCAAGACTGGTGAACAGAGGGTTCAAGGGGAGAGGAAGACTGAGAAAGGAAGCACAGACATGTTTGAATATAAAGAGAGAGAGTTCTAGTATTGAGGACATGGTGAGACACCAAATAAGTGGACAGAGGGACAGTCATGATGACCTCAGTGGATTTGAACCTCCAGTTTGATCATACATTGGTTTATAGATGAGGAATTAAGTCAAAGGTGAAACTAATTAACACAGCAGGGAGAACTGCTTAGGTTGTCATGACAACGCAGCACCTGTGTGTGTGTGTGTGTCACAGAATGTCAGTTAATTTCAGTTAGAGACTTTATGCTTTAGTTTTCTATGGGAAAATGCTGAATCGTCCACTGCGAGAAAACCGTAACAGATATCAAAATAATTTTTTTCACCGTGAGCGCCATGAGGCTTTCAGGAACTCAGGAATGTATTTTATTTTATCCTAAGTGGAACAGAATTTAAATGGTGACAGTTTTAAGAATCAGGGCTTTTTGAGCTTTCCGTCTAGATTACAATGGAGAGATATAGGAGCAAAATGGTGACTTTCTAAGATTCCGAGAGCCGTAGTTCGAAAACGGTGCGTCTGAGCAAAAAATGTGCGGAAGGATGAAATGAAGCCAACAAGATTTCCAACGTTTTGATGTAAAAATTATGTCTGTACGATGAACGGTGTGGGAGTTATGGCCATTTGTTTCAAAGTTGGAAATGCTTCAAAAGTTAGAGTGCGGCTAGAGTGCGGAGGGATTTTGGGATTTTTTGGATTTTTCCTAAAACGTAACTTACCATTGTGTCAAAACCGTAACAGATATGTACATATCCTTTCACATGGTTAAAGTTTCAGCTTTCGTGACCCGTTTAAACTTTGAATGGTGTTTCTATGTTATGGTATGGCTGAGCTATAGAGGTCCAAAGTGACCTGGGTTCTTGGTTTTTTACTCGGCTGTTTCCGACCAAATCCCATTCATTCCTATGGGACGAAAATCGCAGTTTTTTGCGAATTGCGTGAACACCGTTTGAGTTTTGCGCGGACAAATGACAAGCACACCGATCCCGGCCGAGACGCACGTTTTGATATAACTTTTGTGGGGGTGCTGGCAAAGCCCTGGGAGAAGAAGGCCGTCAAAAAACAGGGCGGAAACTGAATAATAATAATAACTAGAAACTGTTGTTACTCCGTAACAACGGGTGTGAATGCTGTCATGCTGAAGACGCTGAACTGAAATGCTTAAAGAAGTTGAATGAGTTGAACTATAATGCTCAAAGGCTGGAAAAGTAGAAGAAGTTGAACTGTAATGCTCATAAGCTTTAGAAGCTGAAGAAGTTGAAGCATAAGGCCGAAGAAGGTGAAAAAAGCGGAAAAAGTTGAAGCATAAGGCTGTAGAAGCTGAAAAAGTTAAAGCATAAGGCTGAAGAAGGTGAAACAGTTGAAGCATAAGACTGAAAAAGGTGAAAAAAGCTGAAAAAGTTGAAGCATAAGGTCTGAAAGAAGGTGAAAAAGTTGAAGCATAAGGCTGAAAAAGGTTAAAAAGCTGAAAAAGTTGACGCATAAGGCTGAAAAAGGTAAAAAAAAAAAGCTGGAAAAGTTGAAGCATTAGGCTGAAAAGTTGAAAAGTTGAAGCTTAAGGCTGAAAAAGGTGAAAAAGTTGAAGCATAAGGCTAAAGAAGGGGAAAAAGCTGAAAAAGGTGAAGCATAAGGCTGAAAAAGGTGAAAAAGGTGAAAAACTTGAAGCATAAGACTGAAAAAGGTAAATACATTGACATATAATGTTGAACAGAGCTGAAGAAGGACCAAACAGTTAAATTTGGTTTAAAATAGACCAAAATGGCTAAAAATATTTGAAAATGCTTTGAAAAAAGGTTTATGGAGCTAAAGATAATAAAAGAAAGCTAAAAACCTTTCTAGTAATATTAATATTATCTTTTTTGGAGCTGCCACCACTAAGATACATGAATTTATTTGTTTCTTTCTAAGGCCCCGGCCACTTCCGGTTTGAAAGTGACGTCGGACTTGATGTCATCAGAAAGGGGAGAAAAAACCTTTCTAGTGATATTAGTTTCATAATTTTCAGAGCAACCATCACAGAGATACATGAATTTATTTGTTTCTTCTTAAGGCCCCGCCCACTTCCGGTTCGAAAGTGACGTTTGACTTAATGTCATCAGAAAGAGGAGAAAATACCCTTTCTAGAGATGTTTCATTTGTAATTCTCATATTTACCATGGCCAAGATAATAACTTGTTTCTGATTCTTTTGAAGAAGTGGACACCATTTTCAATGACAGTCATGATTACTTGGTATCATACCAGTCTGATACAAGTTGTTATCAGTGCCATACCAGTCTGATACTCATTTGTGTAAATGTTTGTTTGCGTCGTGGACCCCCTCCAAAACAAGATGTTACATCTCATGGGGCTATCCTTTCAATAAATTCAAATACTAGTGTGATGCCAGTGGCATACCAGTTTGCTACCAGTCTGATACCAGTGGCATACTAGTCTGGTTTCAGTCTGATACCAGTGGCATACTAGTCTGGTTTCAGTCTGATACCAGTGCCGTACCAGTCTGGTTCCAGCCTGGTACCAGTGCCATACCAGTCTGGCACCAGTGTGGAAGCAGTGAAATACCAGTCTGCTACCAGTGGCATACCAGTCTGGTGTCGGTCTGATGCCAGTGGTATACCAGTCTGGTACCAGTCTGATACCATTCTGTTAACAGTCTGATACAAGTGGCATACCAGTCTGGTTCCATTCTGGTACCACTGCTCTACCAGTCTGATCCCAGTTTGGTTCCATTCTGGTACCAGTGCTATACCAGTCTGGTACCAGTGTGGAACCAATTAAATACCAGTCTGGTATCAGTCTGTTAAGTCTGATACCAGTAGCAAACCAGTATGGTTCCATTCTGGTACCAGTGCTATACCAGTCTGGTACCAGTGTGGAACCAATGAAATACCAGTCTGGTACCAGTCTGATACCAGTGCCATACCAGTCTGGTACCAGTCTGATTCCAGTCTGGTACCAGTGCTATACCAGTCTGGTTCCAGGCTGGTACCAGTGCCATACCAGTCTGGTACCAGTGTGGAACCAGTGAAATACCAGTCTGGTACCAGTGGCATACCATTCTGTTAACAGTCTGATACCACTGCTATACCAGTCTGGTGCCAGTTTAGTTCCAGTCTGATACCATTCTGATACCAGTCTGGTATCTGATGCCAGTGGCATACCAGTTTGCTACCAGTCTGATACCAGTGGCATACTAGTCTGGTTTCAGTCTGATACCAGTGGCATACCAGTCTGGTTCCAGCCTGGTACCAGTGTCATACCAGTCTGGTACCAGTGTGGAAGCAGTGAAATACCAGTCTGCTACTAGTGGCAAAACCAGTCTGGTGTCGGTCTGATGCCAGTGGTATACCAGTCTGGTACCAGTCTGATACCATTCTGTTAACAGTCTGATACCAGTGGCATACTAGTCTGGTTCCATTTTGCTCTACCAGTCTGATCCCAGTTTGGTTCCATTCTGGTACCAGTGGCATACCAGTATGGTTCCATTCTGGTACCAGTGCTATTCCAGTCTGGGACCAGTCTGATGCCAGTGCCATACCAGCATTGTACCAGTCTGATTCCAGTCTGGTACCAGTGCTATACCAGTCTGGTTTCAGACTGACCAGTGGCATACCAATCTGGTTCCAGTCTGATACCAGTGGCATACCAGTCTGGTTCCAGTCTGATACAGTGGATACTTGTCAGTGGCATACCAGTCTGTTCCAGTCTGATACCAGTGGCATACCAGTCTGGTTCTAGCCGGTACCAGTGCCATACCAGTTTGGTACAAGTGTAACCAGTGAAATACCAGTCTGGTACCAGTGGCATACCAGTCTGGTTCATTCTGGTACCACTGCTATACCAGTCTGATTCCAGTCTGGTACCATTTTGGTTAGTCTGATACCAGTCTGGTACCAGTTTGACTCAGTCTGGCACCAGTGCCATACCAGTCTGGTACCAGTGTGGAAGCAGTGAAATACCAGTCTGCTACCAGTGGCATACCAGTCTGGTGTTGGTCTGATACCAGTGCCATACCAGTCTGGTACCAGTCTGATTCCAGTCTGGTACCAGTGCTAAACCAGTCTGGTTTCAGACCGACCAGTGGCATACTAGTCTGGTTTCAGTCTGATACCAGTGGCATACCAGTCTGGTTCCAGCCTGGTACCAGTGTCATACCAGTCTGGTACCAGTGTGGAAGCAGTGAAATACCAGTCTGCTACTAGTGGCATACCAGTCTGGTGTCGGTCTGATGCCAGTGGTATACCAGTCTGGTACCAGTCTGATACCATTCTGTTAACAGTCTGATACCAGTGGCATACTAGTCTGGTTCCATTTTGCTCTACCAGTCTGATCCCAGTTTGGTTCCATTCTGGTACCAGTGGCATACCAGTATGGTTCCATTCTGGTACCAGTGCTATTCCAGTCTGGGACCAGTCTGATGCCAGTGCCATACCAGCATTGTACCAGTCTGATTCCAGTCTGGTACCAGTGCTATACCAGTCTGGTTTCAGACTGACCAGTGGCATACCAATCTGGTTCCAGTCTGATACCAGTGGCATACCAGTCTGGTTCCAGTCTGATACCAGTGGCATACCAGTCTGGTTCCAGTCTGATACCAGTGGCATACTAGTCTGGTTCTAGCCGGGTACCAGTGCCATACCAGTTTGGTACAAGTGTAACCAGTGAAATACCAGTCTGGTACCAGTGGCATACCAGTCTGGTGTCAGTCTGATGCCAGTGGCATAACAGTCCGGTGCCAGTCTGATACGAGTGGCATTCCAGTCTGGTTCCATTCTGGTACCACTGCTATACCAGTCTGATTCCAGTCTGGTACCATTTTGGTTCCAGTCTGATACCAGTCTGGTACCAGTTTGACTCCAGTCTGGCACCAGTGCCATACCAGTCTGGTACCAGTGTGGAAGCAGTGAAATACCAGTCTGCTACCAGTGGCATACCAGTCTGGTGTTGGTCTGATACCAGTGCCATACCAGTCTGGTACCAGTCTGATTCCAGTCTGGTACCAGTGCTATACCAGTCTGGTTTCAGACCGACCAGTGGCATACCAATCTGGTTCCAGTCTGATACCAGTTGCATACCAGTCTGGTTCTAGCCGGGTACCAGTGCCATACCAGTTTGGTACAAGTGTAACCAGTGAAATACCAGTCTGGTACCAGTGGCATACCAGTCTGGTGTCAGTCTGATGCCAGTGGCATAACAGTCTGGTGCCAGTCTGGTACCACTGCTATACCAGTCTGATTCCATTCTGGTACCATTTTGGTTCCAGTCTGATACCAGTCTGGTACCAGTTTGACTCCAGTCTGATACCAGTGCTATAGCAGTCTGGTACCAGCCTTTTACTAGTGGCATACCAGTTTTGTACCAGTATGACACCAGTCTGATACCAGTGGCATACCAGTGTTGTACCAGTCTGACACCAGTCTCGTAACAGTCTGATACCAGTGGCAAACCAGTTTTGTACCAGTCTGACACCAGTCTGTTCACAGTCTGATTCCAGTAGCACACTAGTTTTGTACCAGTCTGACACCAGTCTGTTCACAGTCTGATACCAGTGGCATACCAGTATGGTTCCATTCTGGTACCAGTGCTATGCCAGTCTGGTACCAGTGTGGAACCAATGAAATTACAATCTGGTACCGGTCTGATTCCAGTCTGGTACCAGTGCTATACCAGTCTGGTTTCAGACTGGTACCAGTGGCATACCACTCTGGTTCCAGTCTGGTACCAGTGCTATACCAGTCTTGTACCAGTCTAATACCAGTCTGTTAACAGTCTGATACCAGTGGCATACCAGTATGGTTCCATTCTGGTACCAGTGCTATACCAGTCTGGCACCAGTGTGGAAGCAATGAAATACCAGTCTGGTACCAGTCTGATACCAGTTTGGCACCAGTCTGATACCAGTCTGGTACCACGGCCGTAGACAGTCTGGTACCAGTATGGAACCAGTGCCATACAGGTATCATACCAGTCTGGTACCGTCTGATATCATTGGTCAAACAGGTTTGAAATCCAGTTTATGAGGAGAGGAGTTGACAGGAGGACAGACAGAGACAATCCTGGTGTTTAGGACACAGCCAGAAGACACAAAGACATGACAGAGAGACAATCCTGATGAGTTTGTAGTAAGAAATACATTAGAAAGTCCTACATGTGTATTTCCATGTGAATTATGAATGATTAGGTTGTCATGACAATGGAGCTACATGCATGTGTAAGAGAATGACAGTTGATTACAGTTAAACAGACTTTATGCTTCAGTTTTCTATGGGAAAATGCTGAAGACCACTCCCCAAACAACTGTCCACTGAGAGAAAACCGTAACAGATATCAAAATAATTTTTTCACCGTGAGCGCCACAAGCCTTTCAGGAACTGGGAGATGTCTTTTATTTTATCCTAAGGTACACACAATTGGCATGGTGACAAGTTATATCCACATGACCTTTTAGGATTCTTCGTCCAGATTACAATGGAGGTGAATAGGAGCAAATTCGTGACTTTGTAAGATTCCGTGGGGCGTAGTTCGAAAACGGTGCGTCTGACGGATTTTTGACCCGGGAGGTCCGACGAAGCCAACGAGTCAAGCTCCGTTTTGATCTAAATTTTATTTTTGTGCGATGAAAACTGTGGAAGTTATGGGCATTTGTTTGAAATTTTCTGGGGGATGACAAATTTTGGCCTGAAAAGTGAAATTTTTCATGTTTTTGGAGAGGGCATAACTCAAAAATGGTTGAAGATATGAAGCTGAAAATAAATATTCTAGTTGTTCAACTTCTGAAGAGTATTTGAAAGTTTGAATGGTGTTTCTAGCTGAAAGTATGTTGAAGATATGAAGGCTGAACGGACCTGAAGGGTTTTAACTTAGAGTGTAAGTAGAGTGTAGTTGAAAGGAGAGAAAAAGCTGAATTTCTAAAATTTGAATGATTTATAAACTGGCATAATTCAAAATTGGCTGAAGATATCAATTTAAAAAATAGCAAGCTTTAAAGCTGAATCTCTGCTGATTCGTTTAAAGTTTGAATGGTATTTCTAGCTGAAGGTATGAAAAAGCCTTAGTCGTTTGAAGCAGGGGAAGTTTTTTGAAGGGTTTGAAGGCTTCTCCATTGACTTCAATGTTAAAAATTGATCAATAAATGATCAATAACTTGAAAACAGTTGAAGTTATCAATACCAAACTTCCGAGCACACATCTCCAGAAGGAGCTGAACATTTTAAAGTTTGAACGGCTAAAATCGGCTGAAGCATGCTGAAGATATGGACGACCAAAAAACGGCGGAAAAATAATAATAATAAATAAAGAGAAACAGGAAAACAAATGTGTGAATGCTTTAACAGCATTCACACAATAATCCGGAATAAACACGGAGCAATAGTAATATGTTGCCAATGCTCTATAGAGCATTGGCAGTATATTGCTCTAGAGCAATATACTGCCAATGCTCTATAGAGATTGGCAACATAACTAGAAAATTTCTGAAGAAATTTTGAATGCTGCCAATCTGCTACCCACGTCGAACAGAGCGGCAGCCATGTTACAAAGATGGATTAACAGACAGAAAGACAAAGCTGTGAGACAGACTGTGACACAGACAGAGAGTGAGTGAGACAGACTGAGAAAGACAGACAGAAGGTGAGTGAGACAGACTGAGAAACACAGAAAGATGCTGAGTGAGACAGAGACTGAGCCAGACTGACTGTGAGTGACACAGACACCGTGAGACAGACAGATAGATAGATAGACACTGTGAGACAGACTGAGAGAGAGACAGAAAGACACTGAGACAGACAGATACTTAGATAGACACTGACAAACAGACAGACACTGTGAGACAGACAGATACTTAGATAAATAGAGAGACACTGAGACAGAAGATCTATGAGAAAAATAGTTGCGTAGATAGACAAATAAAGACTGTGAGATAGACAGATACTTAGATTGAAGACACTGAGAGACAGACACTGTGAGACAGAGAGACACGGTGAGACAGACAGATGCATGTATAGATTGATTGTCACTGGAGACAGACAGACAGATAGACACTATGAGACAGACAGACAGATACTGTGAGACAGACAGATACTTAGATAGATAGACACTGAGAGACAGAAGAAGTAGATATGTTAGAAGAAGATATTGATTGAAGAAAGAGACAGACAGAATTGAGAAGAAGATAGTGGGGGTGTAGGTGAGAGGAGACAGATACTTAGATAGATAGACACTGAGAGACAGACAGACAGATAGATACTGTTAGACAGACAGATAATTAGATTGATAGACACAGAGACAGACAGACATATGAGACAGAAGATAGATACTGTGTTGAGAGAGTGATAGGCACTGAGAGGCAGACAGATACTTAGATAGACACTGAGTCACATACAGACACTATGAGACAGAGACAGATAGATACTGTGAGACAGACAGATAGACACTGAGAGAAGAGAGAAATGAAGCTGACAAGTTTTCCTCGTTTTGTCTATAATTTTTTCTGTATGATGAAGCTGTAGGAGTTGTGGGCATTTGTCTCACATCTGAAAATGCTTCAAACTTTAGAGTGCAGCCAGAGTGCTGAGGGATTTAGGGTTTTTCTGATTTTTTCTGAAAATGTAGCTTACCGTTGTGTCGAAACCTGAACAGATATGTAAATATCCCTTCACATGGTAAAAGTTTCATCCTTCCTGACCAATTTAAACTTTGAATGGTGTCTCTATGTGATGGTATGGCTGAGCTATAGAGGTCCAAAGTGACCTGGGTTTTGGGCTTTTCTCGGCTGATTCTGAACAAATCCCATTCATTTCTATGGGACCAAAGATCGCAGTTTTTTGCGAATTGCGTAAACACCGTTTGAGTTTTGCGCGGACAAATAACAAGCACACCATTCCCGGCCGAGACGCTCGTTTTGATATAACATTTGTGGGGGTGCAGTCAAAGCCCTAGGAGGAGTAGGCCGTCAAAGCATAGGGAGGAAACTGAAAATAGGGTAGCAAGTAAATACTAGAAAATTTCTGAAGAAATTTTGAATGCTGCCAATCTGCTACCCACGTCGAACAGAGCGGCAGCCATGTTACAAAGATGGAACACCTGTGCTAGGAGATACACATTTACCTCACTGTACATGTATGGTGTGATAGAGAGACTATTATAGGAACTGAGAGAGACACAGAAGGACAGCCAAACAGAGCCTGTGAGATAGATAGAGACTGTAACTGTGAGAAAGACAGACAGATAGAGGCTGTTAGATAGACAGACACACAGAAACTGTGAGATAGACGGACAGACTGTGAGACAGACAGAGACTGTGAGACAGATAGACAGACAGAGACTGTGAGACAGACAGACAGACAGAGACTGTGAGATAGACAGAGACCAAGACAGAAAGACAGACAGAGAATGTGAGATAGACTAACAGATATACACTGTAAGATAGACAGGCAGGCAGACAGACAGAGACTGTGAGATAGAAAGACAGACTGAGATAGATAGACAGAGACTGAGATAGATAGACAGAAACTGTGAGATAGGCAGACTGTGAGACAGACAGACAGACAAACCAGTTAGATAGATAGATATGGGGTTTGTGAAGTCAATAAGTCTTTTCCCTGTCATCTATTCATTCTGTCCAGCCACTGAACCAGGTGAGTCCAATCAGCCCAGTTTAATTTACTGTGCTGATTGGATTCACCTGGTTCAGTAGCTGGGCAGAACAAATACATGGCATGAAAAAAACTTGTTGACTCCACATTTCCCACAGATAGATTAGATTAGGATGGACAGATAGATAGATAGATCGATCAATCACAGGACTGACAGGAGGATAAACCTGACGAGCAGAGGGTTCAAGAGGAGAGGAAGACTGAGAAAGGAAGCACATACATGTTTGAATATAAAGAGAGAGAGTTCTTTTATTGAGGACATGGTGAGACACCAAATAAGTGGACAGAGGGACAGTGATGATGTATTACAGTGTATTTGAACCTCCAGTTTGATCATACATTGGTTTATAGATGAGGAATTAAGTCAAAGGTGAAACTAATTAACACAGCAGGGAGAACTGCTTAGGTTGTCATGACAACGCAGCACCTGTGTGTGTGTGTGTGTGTCACGGAATGTCAGTTAATTTCAGTTAGAGACTTTATGCCTTAGTTTTCTATGGGAAAATGCCTAATCGTCCACTGCGAGAAAACCGTAACAGATATCAAAATAATTTTTTTCACCGTGAGCGCCATGAGGCTTTCAGGAACTCAGGAATGTATTTTATTTTATCCTAAGTGGAACAGAATTTAAATAGTGACAGTTTTAAGAATCAGGGCTTTTTGAGCTTTCCGTTGAGATTACAATGGAGAGATATAGGAGCAAAATGGTGACTTTCTAAGATTCCGAGAGCCGTAGTTCGAAAACGGTGCGTCTGAGCAAAAAATGTGCGGAAGGATGAAATGAAGCCAACAAGATTTCCAACGTTTTGATGTAAAAATTATGTCTGTACGATGAACGGTGTGGGAGTTATGGCCATTTGTTTCAAAGTTGGAAATGCTTCAAAAGTTAGAGTGCGGCTAGAGTGCGGAGGGATTTTGGGATTTTTTGGATTTTTCCTAAAACGTAACTTACCATTGTGTCAAAACCATAACAGATATGTCCATATCCTTTCACATGGTTAAAGTTTCAGCTTTCGTGACCCGTTTAAACTTTGAATGGTGTTTCTATGTTATGGTATGGCTGAGCTATAGAGGTCCAAAGTGACCTGGGTTCTTGGTTTTTTACTCGGCTGTTTCCGACCAAATCCCATTCATTCCTATGGGACGAAAATCGCAGTTTTTTGCGAATTGCGTGAACACCGTTTGAGTTTTGCGCGGACAAATGACAAGCACACCGATCCCGGCCGAGACGCACGTTTTGATATAACTTTTGTGAGAGTGCTGGCAAAGCCCTGGGAGAAGAAGGCCGTCAAAAAACAGGGCGGAAACTGAATAATAATAATAATAATAACGCGGAATAAACGCGGAGCAATAGTAATATGTTGCCAATGCTCTATAGAGCATTGGCAGTATATTGCTCTAGAGCAATATATTGCCAATGCTCTATAGAGATTGGCAGCATAATAACATTTGCACATTGATTCAGAATCCTCCATGTCCGCATAATGATGCATAAAAAATAACCACCACCCCTATTGAATAGATCATTTGTTCAACTTTCTGTCCTCCAAACAACATCACAATGATTTAAGATGAGTATTGGTAACAACCAGATTAAGATTAAGCCGGTGTTGCATGCTACAGCTTAGGATCACGGTGAGTATGACTAACCAACACTCAGATACCTTTGAGGATAAATGGATCTGAAACTGAACACACGGCTTTTTTTTTTTTCTTTTTGTTTATTTTTTAGGCTTTGCCGTTCCTCAGATTTCTTTTAAATGAAAGTGTATTCAAGTCATGGTCTGGTTTGGGGAAATGGTAGTCATGGATTCATGGAATAATGGTGAATTTTTACAGATTAAGTTCCCCATTTTACTCACATGGCATGAGTGTTTTTCCTGTCTTTTCTCCACTGCTCTCTCGCTGATGGCAGAAAATAAGACTTGTTTACAACATTTCAGCTTATAATAGCTGAGAAATTATAAAGAAACAACAATCGCAGGACCATGTTTTCAAAAGTCATTGAATTTTTCTGTGAATCATGTAAAGCTCTTCATGAGTCCTTTTCATTCTGGTTATTGCTCACAATAAGGAGAGAGCAGCTTGTCAGATATGTCAGGGAATATGTTTTATCACGTTTTATGTTGAATTGTCATTTACAGTAGATACAGGGACATTTCGACCTCTTACCTTTCTCCATATTGCCTGTCCTGTTAAGCCACATAAACTCATTCAACAACTGGACGACCAGTAATTTTTTTGTGTTAAAACCGAGATCCTTGTTTTAGCTCCAGCTGCACTGGCCCCAAATATCATAGAGAAACTTGAGTTTTATGTTCTGCAATTAAACCACCGTACGTAATCATGGTGTCGCTCTGAGTCAGGGTTTGTATCTGGACCAGCATGTAAATAATTTGGTCACTCCTGTTCCTATCAAATGAGAAATATTGCTAAGTTAAGACCAGTTATTACCTCACTGGAGATGGAAATGATCATTCATGCCTGTCAAAATTATTGCATTTCTCTTTATTTCTCTGAGATCCAATGATCTGGTTTTGTTGGCTGTCCCTTGATCCAGACTAAGAACTAAAGGTGACTGCATTTTAGGTTGTTGTCCCAAAACTCTGGAGCTCCCCTCCACTCTAATATCTGTGTGCTTTCTGGACACTTAAAAAAACATGCTTAAAACTTATTTAAACTGGCCTTTTTATGATTTTCTTTTATATTTATATTCCTAGGCTGCAAGGTGGCGTGGTGGTTAGTACCACATCCTCACATTAAGAAGGTCGCTAGTTCAGTTTCCGGCTGGGGAGGGGTTTGAACAATTCCAACAGCGGCCTTCCTGTGTGGAGTTTGCATTAGGGCTGTGTTAAACGATTATTTTTTAAACGATTAATCTATCGATTATTTTTTTGATGCATCAATTAATCTAGCGATTCACTTTTTTAGCTCGATTCGACTCGATTCGATTCGATTGTCGATTATCTCCTCATAAATTGACAGACAGCAATTTATATATGCTGATATAGATATCTAAAATGTAAAAAAGAGCATGAATAACAAGGCAGTGGGAGCAGCAGCCTGTCATGGACTTTTTCATGAACCGACAGAATGTAAAATTTATGTTGAAAACACAGCGGACTGAAAAACAGGCTTTTAATTCTTTCATTTACATGAAAATAATAATAAAAAAGTCATTATTGAAATAATATGATCATCTAAACTTGGAGGATTTAAGCTAAGACAGATATTATTTTCCAACAAAAGATAATGAAAAGTAAACATTCAGAGTTGAACAATATATTGAACATGGGTCCAGCTTCCAGAAAAAGTGCATCTTCATCTTTATTCTGTTAATGCTTAATACTGGTGCCAATCACTTGGAAATTAAATTAAAAATTCTTTATTTATCCCAGAAGTGATTACACAATACTATTACCAACAGATGAAACACTAACATGAGGTTGAGAACATGACTTTAATTATATTCAGTCAGACGAGACAGCTCCCGGCATCAGCTGTAGTTCCATCCACGGCCAGCAGATGGAGCTCGTGCTTCACGCTGACCGTCTCAAACAGGCCTGACGTGTCTGAAGACATGGCGTCGATCTCACGGAAGTTGTCTCATGTCTCATTAGGCTTCGGATTCGCCATCCCTAATATATAGTTATACCTTCGATAAACGAGTGTGGGCCTTCACTGCCTTACACTTTGGAAACTTGGAAGAGCCACTCACGGAGATCGCGCCGCCATCTTTGTTTTAGTCTGAAGTCGCATGGCGCCGCCATCTTTGTTTTGGTCTGACGACGCATCGGTACGCATATTTTGCGTCAACGTATTTTTTGCGTCGACGTAATAGGGGATTATCACGCTTACCGGGACTTCCCGGTATTTGGACACTTCCTCTTCCGGGCCATGTTAACGACAGCCGTTCCTGCTCTGTTATACTGTTTAAATCGTATAAACTCCAAGCATACTTAAGTTTTCATTCCAGACTGAAGTGATACTGGATCAAAAGCTGGATCAAAGCGATCGATTCGCCGCGGTGAAGGGCCGAACTTTATAATAAAACACACGTTTGTTTGTCGCCGGTGGGGCACAACACTTCACAGCATGCTAGCATTAGCCAGCTAGCGTTTACTGACGTGCTTAACATTGTGCGTCTTAAAACACACAAACATCTGAAAATCGGGTCTGTACCCCCCTGTTTCCAGTGGAACAACTGGGGACTGCCAAGAAAGGAGACGCTTTCAGATGCTTGTGTGTTTTTTCAGCCGCACAAAGTTAGGCACGTTATCGAGCTGGCTAATGCTAACCTGCTAACAGTAGTCCGCCAGCTACTACTCTGTTAAACTTTGTAAATCGGATAAACGCCAATGCCAAGTTTTCATTCCAGACTGAAGTGATGCTAAGGAAGAAGTGGATCAAAACGACCGATTCGCCGCGGTGAAGGACCGAACTTTATAATAAAATGACACACGTTTGTTTGTAGCCGGCAGTCTGCACAGTCGTGTTAGCAGGTTAGCATTAGCCAGCTCGATAACGTGCCTAACTTTGTGCAGCTGAAAACACACAAGCATCTGAAAGCGTCTCCTTTTTTTTGGCAGTCCCCAGTTGTTCCACTGGAAACGGGGGGGTACAGACCCAGTTTTCAGATGTATGTGTGTTTTCACAAGCGAAAGGTTGGTATCGTCAGCTAACGCTTACGGAAATTTGACCTTGACCTTGACCTTGACCTAACGCGAGCTTGCTAATGCTAGCTGTAGTGTAATCTGCATCATTGAAGTGCCGACTACAGACATACGTGCAACCTTGTTTTATTTTAGATTTCGGTCCTTCACTCCGACAAATCGCTTTCATCCACTTCTTCCTTAGTGTCTTTTCAGTCGGGAATCCATGAAAACTTAGGTATGGCTGGCGTTGTTTATTAGATGTACACAATGGAACAGAGCAGCAACATTGAGCCATTCCTGGCCCGGAAGAGGAAGCTTCAGTTGTTTAAACTTCCGGAAACCGGAACGCGGAAGCGTGATAATCCCCTATTGGTTACGTCGACGAATCGTCCCAGCCCTAGTTTGCATGTTCTCCCCGTGTATGCGTGGG
>JALJCO010002703.1:0-17870 GCA_023101725.1 Atherinomorus stipes
TTTTTTTTTTTTTTTTTCTTTTTTACTTGTCCTGTCCAGCATCACAGCAGCAGAATGGAAATCTGATTGCTTTATTTTGTTGAACAGTTTTGCTTTACCAAGCGGAGCTTTATGAACATAAGGCTCCACTTGATATCATGTTTATTCATTTTATTTCTTTATTTAAACATTTGTCTATTGCACCATTCCATTTCATACTGCTGGGCCTGACAAGGGAGAAATGAAAGTTAACAGAGGTAATGATAGAAAGTGAAACAGAGAGAAAGGAGTAAGGAAGAGGAAGAGAGAGAGGAAAGAAAACATGAATCCACTTACACAGTTCACTGGTACATTTGTACCACGATCCCTAAACAACCAAGGTCTCTGTCAGAAAACAAAACTAACAATCCCCTACAGGAGGACCTGCAGGTGGCTTAAAAATCCTCAGATCATACAAACACACGCAGAACTACGCAGAGAAGAGGTACAACCTAGTCAGCGCAATGGGAAGCAGTGTCACAGCATCAACATGCATAATAAAGGGTCTCCGTGGTGATACAGTCATGCAGATGCAGCCTCGTCTCTGCAAGGAGGAGGAAGCCCGCAAGGCTCACGACCCAGGCCCCCAGCAGCCACCCAGAGGCCCAGATCCCAGCTACCCCCCCCAAAGAGCGGACATGCATCCCCCGAAGGGCAGCAAAAGGCGGCCCCAGCCGGAGCCCCCCGCGGTCTGGGGGCCCAGGCCCCAGCGGACCAAGACCAGCAGCTGCCGACCCCACCGGGCGCCGGGCGTCCCCCGGAGCAGAGACAGCGCCGGGCCCAGGGCCCAAGCGCCCAGGAGCAGCCCCCCCCCCGACCCGGGCGGCCCAACTGAAACCCAGGAGGACCGGACCCCCCAGACGACACCCCCCCAGGGCAGGCCAGCCCCCACCCCAACGTCCCTGCCCCACACACCTGACACCAGGGCGCCACCACCTCTACCACCCCCTACCCCGCCACCACGCTCACACACACACTCCCCACACACCTACCCCAACACTAGGGCTGAAAGATATACCGTCACCGCATCCACATCGAGACACGGGCACCCAAGACATCAACACCGCAAGAGCAACCACATACAGGATACAGATCCCCCCCCGCACCCGCCCCGCATACAAAGCCCCGGAAGCCACAAACAAAACCGCACCCCCCACCAAAGCGCCCGGCCCCCAACCAACCTGCAGCCACACCGCACCACACCGACACCAAGATGCCCGGCACGAACACCGAGATACGAACCTCCGCCCACACCGCCCAGCCCTACCCAACACCTCCATGTATCCCCCCCCACACACACATACACCCACCCACTCCGCTCCCCCGACCTTACATACCCACACTCACTCCCTCCCTCCACCCCCCAACACTCCCCCCCCTCCACCGTCCACACCCACCCCCCCACACCCTCCAACACACACATGCACTCCCCCCCACACAACTGCACCAACCCCTCCCCACCCCCCACAGACACGCCCCCATCCCCCAACACCCCCAATACCCCACACAGTCCCCCCCCCCCCACACGTCCAGCCCCGCCCATCCCTCCTTTGTTGCTTTTCTGACTCGTTTTGAAGCATCATGCAACTCTTCCTCCTTTTTGAAAAAAGACAGTTGTCTTTTTGACATTTTCGCGTTGAAATACCGTTCTTTCCTCTCTGCTTGTTCCCCAGAAGTTTTTTTTCTCTGTGTGAGGGGCATAGTTTGTAGGTCCCGTTGTTTTGTGCATCAACAAATGTCCCGACTCATTCAAATGACATTACATCTTAATAAACTTGAAATATTTCTATTTTTTCTGTAAAATAAATACCTGCATATTATCATTTTATTTGACATATTTGTAAAACTTTTTTTTCATATGATTTTTTATTCGATCCTGTCATCGAGAGGAGCCGGATCTGTCCAAATAAGTATCGCAACACAGGGAGGCCAAAATCAAGAGGTGCCGGATTCTGTTCTGGCAGGATCCGGCACAAATTAACCCCTGAGCTGGCCCCCTCCTCTTCCAACATGACAGCAGGTCCATGAAGACCTGGATGCAGAGTCTGGTGTGGAGGAACTGGACTGGCCTGCACAGAGTCCTGACCTCAACCCCATAGAACAGCTTTGGGATGAATCAGAGCGGAGACTGAGAGCCAGGCCTTCTGGTCCAACATCAGTGTGACCTCACAAATGTGCTTCTGGAAGATGGTCAAAGATTCCCAGAAACACTCCTAAACCTTGTGGACAGCCTTCCCAGAAGATGAAGCTGTTCCAGCTGCAGGTCGTTTGTGGGTAAACTGGAGCAGACTTCATACGTGCCACTGAGGAGACTAATGCACAGGTACTGAAAGAGTTACTTCGGTCAGAAACAAGCCTGTTATCACACTGATTAATCACTTCCTCATACTGGAGCTTTCCAGAAAAGCTGCAGAGCTCAGATCTGCAGAAACGTTGAAGCTTAAGCTCCTGCTTCTGTTATCTCGTCTAAAAGCAGATTATACCAAAGGAAATCTCACGAAGACGAACCTCTTTCATCTTACGACCCCCAGGTTGCTGTCTCTGCTTCCATCCTTCCTCTGGCTGAGCCCGGGCTTCACTGTCACAACTGGGACTCAAAGATCCAGAGATGTCAGCGGCTGCTTCTGATGAAGGTTTAACAGACAGTTATGGAGCAGAAGAAGTGCTGAGTCAGCGTTGCTCCCGGCCCTAATGTCCACAGCTAAAAGTCATCCTCCAGGGAGAATTTACTCCACTTGTCCCGTTTCAGATGTGATTTCCATCTGTCTGGTTCTGAATGGTCACTTCACCAAAGCTTTGTGATTTCTGTTTAAAAAATATTTCCATTGTTGGTTTCCAACATAATTTCCCTGAGGACCCCCTTCATGCAGATTCTGTAAAGCTCTGGACCCCCTTCATACAGCTCCTGTAAAGCTCTGGACCCCCTTCATGCAGCTTCTGTAACCTCTGGACCCCCTTCATGCAGCTCCTGTAAAGCTCTGGACCCCCTTCATGCAGCTCCTGTAAAGCTTTGGACCCCCTTCATGCAGCTTCTGTAACCTCTGGACCCCTTCATGCAGCTTCTGTAAGCTCTGGACCCCTTCGTGCAGCTCCTGTAAAGCTTTGGACCCCCTTCATGCAGCTTCTGTAACCTCTGGACCCCTTCATGCAGCTTCTGTAAGCTCTGGACCCCCTTCGTGCAGCTCCTGTAAAGCTTTGGACCCCCTTCATGCAGCTTCTGTAAGCTCTGGACCCCTTCATGCAGCTTCTGTAAGCTCTGGACCCCTTCATGCAGCTTCTGTAAGCTCTGGACCCCCTTCATGCAGCTCCTGTAACCTCTGGACCCCCTTTGCAGCTTCTGTAAACTCCTGGACCCCTTCATGCAGCTCCTGTAAAGCTCTGGACCCCCTTCATGCAGCTCCTGTAAAGCTTTGGACCCCCTTCATGCAGCTTCTGTAAGCTCTGGACCCCCTTCATGCAGCTCCTGTAACCTCTGGACCCCTTCATGCAGCTTCTGTAAGCTCTGGACCCCCTTCATGCAGCTTCTGTAAGCTCTGGACCCCCTTCATGCAGCTTCTGTAAGCTCTGGACCCCCTTCGTGCAGCTCCTGTAAAGCTTTGGACCCCCTTCATGCAGCTCCTGTAAAGCTTTGGACCCACTTCATGCAGCTCCTGTAAGCTCTGGACCCCATCATGCAGCTTCTGTAAGCTCTGGACCCCCTTCATGCAGCTTTTGTAAGGCTCTGGACCCCTTCATGCAGATCCTATAAAACTCTGGACCCCCCTTCATGCAACTCCTGTATCCTCTGGACCCCCTTCATGCAGGCCCAGTAAGCTCCTGACCCCCTTCATGCAGCTCCTGTAAAGTTCTGGACACCCTTCATGCAGCTCCTGTAAAGCTCTGGACCCCCTTCATGCAGCTCCTGTAACCTCTTGACCCCCTTCATGCAGCTCCTCTAAAAGCTCTGACCCCCTCATGCAGCTCCTGTAAAGTTCTGGACCCCCTTCATGCAGCTTCTGTAAAGCTCTGGACCCCCTTCATGCAGCTCCTGTAACCTCTTGACCCCCTTCATGCAGCTCCTCTAAAGCTCTGGACCCCCCTCATGCAGCTCCTGTAAAGCTCTGGACCCCTTTCATGCAGCTTCTGTAAAGCTCTTGACCCCCTTCATGCAGCTCCTTCAAAGCTCTGGGCCCCCTTCATGCAGCTCCTGTAAGCTCTGGGCCCCCTTCATGCAGCTCCTGCAAAGCTCTGGACCCCCTTCATGCAGCTCCTGTAAAGTTCTGGACCCCCTTCATGCAGCTCCTGTAAGCTCTGGACCCCCTTCATGCAGCTTCTGTAAAGCTCTGGACCCCCTTCATGCAGCTCCTGTAACCTCTGGACCCCTTCATGCAGGCCCAGTAAGCTCTGGACCTCCTTCATGCAGCTTCTGTAAAGCTTTGGACCCCCTTCATGCAGCTCCTGTAACCTCTGGACCCCCTTCATGCAGGCCCAGTAAGCTCTGGACCCCCTTCATGCAGCTTCTGTAAAGCTCTGGACCCCCTTCATGCAGCTCCTGCAAAGCTCTGGACCCCCTTCATGCAGCCCCTATAAAGCTTTGGACCCACTTCATGCAGCTTCTGTAAGCTCTGGACCCCCTTCGTGCAGCTCCTGTAAAGCTTTGGACCCCCTTCATGCAGCTTCTGTAACCTCTGGACCCCTTCATGCAGCTTCTGTAAGCTCTGGACCCCCTTCATGCAGCTTCTGTAAAGCTATGGACCCCCTTCATGCAGCTCCTGTAACCTCTGGACCCCCTTCATGCAGCTTCTGTAATCTCTGGACCCCCTTCATGCAGCTCCTGTAACCTCTGGACCCCCTTTGCAGCTTCTGTAAACTCCTGGACCCCTTCATGCAGCTCCTGTAAAGCTCTGGACCCCCTTCATGCAGCTCCTGTAAAGCTTTGGACCCCCTTCATGCAGCTTCTGTAAGCTCTGGACCCCCTTCATGCAGCTCCTGTAACCTCTGGACCCCTTCATGCAGCTTCTGTAAGCTCTGGACCCCCTTCATGCAGCTTCTGTAAGCTCTGGACCCCCTTCATGCAGCTTCTGTAAGCTCTGGACCCCCTTCATGCAGCTCCTGTAAAGCTTTGGACCCCCTTCATGCAGCTCCTGCAAAGCTCTGGACCCCCTTCATGCAGCTCCTGTAAAGCTTTGGACCCACTTCATGCAGTTCCTGTAACCTCTGGACCCCTTCATGCAGCTTCTGTAAGCTCTGGACCCCCTTCATGCAGCTTTTGTAAGGCTCTGGACCCCTTCATGCAGATCCTATGAAACTCTGGACCCCCCTTCATGCAACTCCTGTATCCTCTGGACCCCCTTCATGCAGGCCCAGTAAGCTCCGGACCCCCTTCATGCAGCTCCTGTAAAGTTCTGGACACCCTTCATGCAGCTCCTGTAAAGCTCTGGACCCCCTTCATGCAGCTCCTGTAAAGTTCTGGACCCCCTTCATGCAGCTCTTGTAAAGCTCTGAACCCCCTTCATGCAGCTCCTGTAAAGTTCTGGACCCCCTTCATGCAGCTTCTGTAAAGCTCTGGACCCCCTTCATGCAGCTCCTGTAACCTCTTGACCCCCTTCATGCAGCTCCTCTAAAGCTCTGGACCCCCCTCATGCAGCTCCTGTAAAGCTCTCTGGACCCCCTTCATGCAGCTTCTGTAAAGCTCTGGACCCCCTTCATGCAGCTCCTTCAAAGCTCTGGGCCCCCTTCATGCAGCTCCTGTAAGCTCTGGACCCCTTCATGCAGCTCCTGCAAAGCTCTGGACCCCCTTCATGCAGCTCCTGTAAAGCTCTGGACCCCCTTCATGCAGCTCCTGTAAGCTCTGGACCCCCTCCATGCAGCTTCTGTAAAGCTCTGGACCCCCTTCATGCAGCTCCTGTAACCTCTGGACCCCCTTCATGCAGGCCCAGTAAGCTCTGGACCTCCTTCATGCAGCTTCTGTAAAGCTTTGGACCCCCTTCATGCAGCTCCTGTAACCTCTGGACCCCCTTCATGCAGGCCCAGTAAGCTCTGGACCCCCTTCATGCAGCTTCTGTAAAGCTCTGGACCCCCTTCATGCAGCTCCTGTAACCTCTGGACCCCTTTATGCAGCTTCTGTAAAGCTCTGGACCCCCTTCATGCAGCTCATGTAACCTCTGGACCCCTTCATGCAGCTTCTGTAAGCTCTGGACCCCCTTCATGCAGCTCCTTTAAAGCTCTGGACCCCCTTCATGCAGGCCCAGTAAGCTCTGGACCCCCTTCATGCAGCTCCTGTAAAGTTCTGGACCCCCTTCATGCAGCTCCTGTAAAGCTTTGGACCCCTTCATGCAGCTTCTGTAAGCTCTGGACCCCCTTCATGCAGCTTCTGTAAGCTCTGGACCCCTTCATGCAGCTCCTGTAAAGCTTTGGACCCCCTTCATGCAGCTTCTGTAAGCTCTGGACCCCCTTCATGCAGCTCCTGTAAAGCTCTTGACCCCCTTCATGCAGCTCCTGTAAAGCTTTGGACCCCCTTCATGCAGCTCCTTCAAAGCTCTGGGCCCCCTTCATGCAGCTCCTGTAAGCTCTGGGCCCCCTTCATGCAGCTCCTGCAAAGCTCTGGACCCCCTTCATGCAGCTCCTGTAAAGCTCTGGACCCCCTTCATGCAGCTCCTGTAAGCTCTGGACCCCCTTCATGCAGCTTCTGTAAAGCTCTGGACCCCCTTCATGCAGCTCCTGTAACCTCTGGACCCCCTTCATGCAGGCCCAGTAAGCTCTGGACCTCCTTCATGCAGCTCCTGTAAAGCTTTGGACCCCCTTCATGCAGCTCCTGTAACCTCTGGACCCCCTTCATGCAGGCCCAGTAAGCTCTGGACCCCCTTCATGCAGCTTCTGTAAAGCTCTGGACCCCCTTCATGCAGCTCCTGTAACCTCTGGACCCCTTCATGCAGCTTCTGTAAGCTGTGGACCCCCTTCATGCAGCTCCTTTAAAGCTCTGGACCCCCTTCATGCAGCTCCTGTAAAGTTCTGGACCCCCTTCATGCAGCTCCTGTAAAGCTTTGGACCCCTTCATGCAGCTTCTGTAAGCTCTGGACCCCCTTCATGCAGCTTCTGTAAGCTCTGGACCCCCTTCATGCAGCTCCTGTAAAGCTTTGGACCCCCTTCATGCAGCTTCTGTAAGCTCTGGACCCCCTTCATGCAGCTCCTGTAAAGCTCTTGACCCCCTTCATGCAGCTCCTGTAAAGCTTTGGACCCCCTTCATGCAGCTTCTGTAAAGCTCTGGACCCCCTTCATGCAGCTACTGTAACCTCTGTACCCCTTCATGCAGCTCCTGCAAAGCTCTGGACCCCCTTCATGCAGCTCCTGTAACCTCTGTACCCCTTCATGCAGCTCCTGCAAAGCTCTGGACCCCCTTCATGCAGCTTCTGTAAAGCTCTGGACCCCTTCATGCAGCTCCTGTAACCTCTGTACCCCTTCATGCAGCTCCTGCAAAGCTCTCGACCCCTTCATGCAGCTCCTGTAAAGCTCTGGACCCCCTTCATGCAGCTCCTGTAAAGCTGTGGGCCCCCTTCATGCAGCTCCTGCAAAGCTCTGGACCCCCTTCATGCAGCTCCTGTAAAGCTTTGGACCCCCTTCATGCAGCTCCTGTAACCTCTGGACCCCTTCATGTAGGCCCAGTAAGCTCTGGACCCCCTTCATGCAGCTTCTGTAAAGCTTTGGACCCCTTCATGCAGCTCCTGTAACCTCTGGACCCCCTTCATGCAGGCCCAGTAAGCTCTGGACCCCCTTCATGCAGCTTCTGTAAAGCTCTGGACCCCCTTCATGCAGCTCCTGTAACCTCTGGACCCCTTCATGCAGCTCCTGTAACATCTGGACCCCCTTCATGCAGCTTCTGTAAAGCTCTGGACCCCCTTAATGCAGCTCCTGTAACCTCTGGACCCCCTTCATGCAGCTCCTGTAAAGCTTTTGACCCCCTTCATGCAGCTTCTGTAAGCTCTGGACCCCCTTCATGCAGCTCCTGTAACCTCTGGACCCCTTCATGCAGCTTCTGTAAGCCCTGGACCCCCTTCATGCAGCTTCTGTAAGCTCTGGACCCCCTTCATGCAGCTTCTGTAAGCTCTGGACCCCCTTCATGCAGCTCCTGTAAAGCTTTGGACCCCCTTCATGCAGCTTCTGTAAGCTCTGGACCCCCTTCATGCAGCTCCTGTAAAGCTTTGGACCCCCTTCATGCAGCTTCTGTAAGCTCTGGACCCCTTCATGCAGCTCCTGTAAAGCTTTGGACCCCTTCATGCAGCTTCTGTAAAGTTCTGGACCCCTTCATTCAGCTTCTGTAAGCTCTGGACCCCCTTCATGCAGCTTTTGTAAAGCTCTGGACCCCCTTCATGCAGCTTTTTTAAAGCTCTGGACCCCCTTCATGCAGCTTTTGTAAAGCTCTGGACCCCTTCATGCAGCTCTTGTAAAGCTCTGGACCCCCTTCATGCAGCTTTTGTAAAGCTCTGGACACCCTTCATGCAGCTCCTGTAAAGCTCTGGACCCCCTTCATGCAGCTCCTGTAAAGTTCTGGACCCCCTTCATGCAGCTCTTGTAAAGCTCTGAACCCCCTTCATGCAGCTCCTGTAAAGTTCTGACCCCCTTCATGCAGCTTCTGTAAAGCTCTGGACCCCTTCATGCAGCTCCTGTAACCTCTTGACCCCCTTCATGCAGCTCCTCTAAAGCTCTGGACCCCCCTAATGCAGCTCCTGTAAAGCTCTGGACCCCCTTCATGCAGCTTCTGTAAAGCTCTGGACCCCCTTCATGCAGCTCCTTCAAAGCTCTGGGCCCCCTTCATGCAGCTCCTGTAAGCTCTGGGCCCCCTTCATGCAGCTCCTGCAAAGCTCTGGACCCCCTTCATGCAGCTCCTGTAAAGCTCTGGACCCCCTTCATGCAGCTCCTGTAAGCTCTGGACCCCCTTCATGCAGCTTCTGTAAAGCTCTGGACCCCCTTCATGCAGCTCCTGTAACCTCTGGACCCCCTTCATGCAGGCCCAGTAAGCTCTGGACCTCCTTCATGCAGCTTCTGTAAAGCTTTGGACCCCCTTCATGCAGCTCCTGTAACCTCTGGACCCCCTTCATGCAGGCCCAGTAAGCTCTGGACCCCCTTCATGCAGCTTCTGTAAAGCTCTGGACCCCCTTCATGCAGCTTCTGTAAAGCTCTGGACCCCCTTCATGCAGCTTCTGTAAAGCTCTGGACCCCCTTCATGCAGCTCATGTAACCTCTGGACCCCTTCATGCAGCTTCTGTAAGCTCTGGACCCCCTTCATGCAGCTCCTTTAAAGCTCTGGACCCCCTTCATGCAGGCCCAGTAAGCTCTGGACCCCCTTCATGCAGCTCCTGTAAAGTTCTGGACCCCCTTCATGCAGCTCCTGTAAAGCCTTGGACCCCTTCATGCAGCTTCTGTAAGCTCTGGACCCCCTTCATGCAGCTTCTGTAAGCTCTGGACCCCCTTCATGCAGCTCCTGTAAAGCTTTGGACCCCCTTCATGCAGCTCCTGTAAAGCTTTGGACCCCCTTCATGCAGCTTCTGTAAGCTCTGGACCCCCTTCATGCAGCTCCTGTAAAGCTCTTGACCCCCTTCATGCAGCTCCTGTAAAGCTTTGGACCCCCTTCATGCAGCTCCTTCAAAGCTCTGGGCCCCCTTCATGCAGCTCCTGTAAGCTCTGGGCCCCCTTCATGCAGCTCCTGCAAAGCTCTGGACCCCCCTTCATGCAGCTCCTGTAAAGCTCTGGACCCCCTTCATGCAGCTCCTGTAAGCTCTGGACCCCTTCATGAAGCTTCTGTAAGCTCTGGACCCCCTTCATGCAGCTCCTTTAAAGCTCTGGACCCCCTTCATGCAGCTCCTGTAAAGTTATGGACCCCCTTCTTGCAGCTCCTGTAAAGCTCTGGACCCCCTTCATGCAGCTTCTGTAAGCTCTGGACCCCTTCATGCAGCTCCTGTAAAGCTTTGGACCCCCTTCATGCAGCTTCTGTAAGCTCTGGACCCCCTTCATGCAGCTCCTGTAAAGCTCTTGACCCCCTTCATGCAGCTCCTGTAAAGCTTTGGACCCCCTTCATGCAGCTTCTGTAAGCTCTGGACCCCCTTCATGCAGCTCCTGTAACCTCTGGACCCCTTCATGCAGCTTCTGTAAGCTCTGGACCCCCTTCATGCAGCTTCTGTAAGCTCTGGACCCCCTTCATGCAGCTCCTGTAAAGCTTTGGAACCCCTTCATGCAGCTTCTGTAAGCTCTGGACCCCTTCATGCAGCTTCTGTAAAGCTTTTGGACCCCCTTCATGCAGCTTCTGTAAGCTCTGGACCCCCTTCATGCAGCTTCTGTAAGCTCTGGACCCCCTTCATGCAGCTCCTGTAAAGCTCTGGACCCCTTCATGCAGCTTCTGTAAGCTCTGGACCCCCTTCATGCAGCTTCTGTAAGCTCTGGACCCCTTCATGCAGCTCCTGTAAAGTTCTGGACCCCCTTCATTCAGCTTCTGTAAGCTCTGGACCCCCTTCATGCAGCTTCTGTAAGCTCTGGACCCCTTCATGCAGCTCCTGTAAAGTTCTGGACCCCCTTCATTCAGCTTCTGTAAGCTCTGGACCCCCTTCATGCAGCTTCTGTAAGCTCTGGACCCCCTTCATGCAGCTTCTGTAAGCTCTGGACCCCTTCATGCAGCTCCTGTAAAGCTCTGGAACCCCTTCATGCAGCTCCTGTAAAGTTCTGGACCCCTTCATGCAGCTCCTGTAAAGTTCTGGACCCCTTCATGCAGCTCCTGTAAAGTTCTGGACCCCCTTCATGCAGCTCCTGTAAAGTTCTGTACCCCCTTCATTCAGCTTCTGTAAGTTCTGGACCCCCTTCATTCAGCTTCTGTAAGCTCTGGACCCCCTTCATGCAGCTTCTGTAAGCTCTGGACCCCCTTCATGCAGCTCCTGTAACCTCTGGACCCCCTTCGCTCAAACCATGCTTGGTTTTATGCTTTCATTTGCCAGTTTCTCACTACAAAGACATCATGGCCACAGTTGCATGATTTTTTTTAAATTCTGAATTAAATGATTCTCCTTCATGTTTAAATGGAAATAATAATTCCAAATTAAAGCCAGAGTTTGTAATCTGCCCGGGAACACTTTTGTTCCACCGGGTGAAATGTTCCTTCCGTCAACACAGTATCAACACATCATGTATTCATAAAAGGAAGAAAGAAAACATCAGACCTCTGTGAGAGCTGCAGGTCTGTAATAACTGACCAACTCCTGCCATTCGCACTGTCTAGAAAGAACCAGTCGATGCCTTTATGTCTCGTCTCACCGCCCCCCCCACCTGGTCCCCACATGAGCCGCTGACTGGAAACAAATATAGCTAATGGACTGCTGACTGCTGCGCCAAAAAAACAAAACAAAACACCAGAGCGTTTGAAGTTGAGTGTTGCATTTTTGCATCAAACCGTTTTGATTCCAGTAACAAGTCAGATAGCTTATGAATTCCACATTTAACCGTTGGGGCATATTCAGTACGTTCCGAGGAATCTTTGCAAGCACCTTTTTTCCAGTTACACCCATTAGAGTGGGCATACTATCCGGTTAAACAAAGTGGCAGAGTTAATATAGTTAACTAAAATTAAAACTAAAACTAGCAGTGAAAAAATTATTTAGTTAACTGAAATAAAAACAAAAATGAAAATTAAGAAAAAAACTAAAACAAAATAGAAACTACAAAGAACAATGCAAAACTTACTAAAACTAAACTGAATTGTAGATAAATTCAGCTTAGTTTTCGTTGTCATTTGGTTTTCTCCCGTGATCAGATGGGAGACGTCTGTCCTGCAGCAGCTGCTGTTCTTCCACTTTTCCTCCAGAGGGGGCAGTATAGCCGCTATAATCTGCAGCACCTGAACTAGAAGAAGCTGCTTAGCAGACAGAAACGGCTAAAGTTGCAGCAGGTGGAAATGCCACAGCATTTTTGAGTATTTTACTACTCGAGTATTTATAAATATTTATAGTATTTATAAATATTTTTTCACTGCTAGTTTTAGTTTATATGTAAAATACTATAAATACTCAAGGCTTTCTCTTAATACCTGAATAACTAAGACTAAGGCTAAAACTAAATAAAAACTAAACCGAAACTAGTCAATTCCTCAAAACAAAAACTGCAAAATCATTTGTAAACTAACTAAAACTAAACAGAAATTTTTAAAAAAAGGAAACTGAATAACTAAATAAAAATAAAAACAAATGAAGCGGGTACTTCTGGTCTTAAAATGCACTAAATAAGCTCGGAAAATTGGAACAACATTCACATATAAGGTGAGTTTTGCTACAATAAAATATTAATATGCTTATTGTGTTCGTATACAGATAATATGTGGATGTTAACTCTGTGTGACAAATATTTCTTTAGCAATTTGAACATTTCGCTTTGTAGCAAATTAGTGACACTAATCCATAACGGCTACATCCGTTTCCATGGAAACAGCTGTATTTAGAAGGCTTTCAGTAGACGTGTGGATTTTCTTTAGGAAATACCACTCTAGTTCTTTTCTACAGTCGTTTTTAGAATATCATGCAGGAAAAATGCAGTTTCTGCCCTTTATTCATACACAGACCAAAATAAACACACCTGTTTTTGATGCTAACTGAACTTCTCAGTTCCAGCAGGTGACTGTGATGACAGCCATCTCCATGGCAACAGTAAAGAGTATTTAGGTGATGAAAACCGTAATATGAATGTGTATTTCATGTTCTAAGAGAAAATTTTTAAGATCTGTTTTATATCTGTTTGCAATAGTTCACTATGATACACTTTTATAAATTACATATTTATGTACATCTATTGTATGCTATGAAGAATAATAGTTAACAATAGTTATAAAAAGTGGTGTTATAGTCAGGACAATGAAAATAGTTTTCCGTCCCTTAAGACATGAAAAATCAGTTTAATCTTTATTTCATTACTTTTGACCAAAGGTGTCGCAAATCTAACTCAAATTTCTATTTATTTTATGTGCTGTGGTAAAATTACCAATCTCAACTTAATTCAACATCTGCTTGGCAGCAAAAACTCATCAGTCAGTCATCATTTTCTGTACCGCTTATCCAGTTCAGGGTCGTGGGGGTTGTTGGAGCCTATCCCAGCTATTATCAGGCGAGAGGCGGGTACACCCTGGACAGGTCGCCAGTCTGTCGCAGGGCCAACACAGAGAGACAGACAACCATTCACTCTCACATTCATTCCTAGGGGCAATTTAGAGTGATCAATTAACCTAACATGCATGTCTTTGGACTGTGGGAGGAAGCCGGAGTACCCGGAGAGAACCCGCGCATACACGGGGAGAACATGCAAACTCCACACAGGAAAGGCCACAGTTGGAATTGTTCGAACCCCCTCCCCAGACGGGAATCGAACCTGTGACCTTCTTACTGTGAGGCTGCGGTGCTAACCACCACGCCACCGTGCAGCCAAAAACGCAACTCATCGACATCGAATGTCACTTTTCTGGGGTTTTGGGTGAATAATCTGATCTGTTGTGCACTGATGAGTTCATGTGAATGTCAGAGTGAGAATCAAAGGTCCTGTTTCTGGTCTGTCAGCTTTGTCTCTCTGCTCAGAAACAGTTGAATCAGACAGCAGCTTATCATTCTACGTAGTTCCATCATTCTACGTAGTTCCATCATTCTACGTGGTTCCATCATTCTACGTAGTTCTATCATTCTACGTATCATTCTACGTAGTTCCATCATTCTACGTAGTTCCATCATTCTACGTAGTTCTATCATTCTACGTAGTTCCATCATTCTACGTAGTTCCATCATTCTACGTAGTTTGATCATTTTACGTAGTTCCATCACTCTACGTAGTTCTATTATTCTACGTAGTTCCATCATTCTACGTAGTTCCATCATTCTACGTAGTTCCATCATTCTACGTAGTTTGATCATTTTACGTAGTTCCATCACTCTACGTAGTTCTATCATTCTACGTAGTTCCATCATTCTACGTAGTTCCATCATTCTACGTAGTTCCATCATTCTACGTAGTTCCATCATTCTACGTAGTTCCATCATTCTACGTAGTTCTATCATTCTACGTAGTTCTATCATTCTACGTAGTTCCATCATTCTACGTAGTTCCTAATAACTGGTTGTTCCACCTTAGCAGCAACAACTGCATCAAGCGTTTGTGATAACTGGCAGTGAGTCTTCTTCAGCGCTGTGGAGGAATTTTGTTCCACTCATCTTTGCAGAATTGTTGTAATTCAGCCACATTGGAGGCTTTTCCAGCATGAACCGCCTTTTTAAGCTCATGCCACAGCATCTCAATGGGATTCAGGTGGGGGCTTTGACTAGGCCACTCCAAAGTCTTCATGTTGTTGTTCTTAAGCCATTCAGAGGTGGACTTGCTGGTGTGTTCTGGATCATTGTTCTGCTGCAGAACCCAAGTGCGCTTCAGCTTGAGGTCACCAACAGATGGCCGGACGTTCTCCTTCAGGATTTTTTGGTAGAAGCAGAATTCATGGTTCCATTTACCACAGCAAGTCTTCCAGGTCCTGAAGCAGCAAAACAGCCCCAGACCATCACACTACCACCACCATGTTTTACTGTTGCTATGATGTTCCTTTTCTGAAATGCCGTGTTACTTTTACGCCAGATGTAATGGGACCTCCACCTTCCAGAAAGTTCCACTTTTGTCTCGTCAGTCCACAGAGTATTTTCCCAAAAGTCTTGGGGATCATCAAGATGCTTTCTGGCTAAACTGAGACGAGCCCTTATGTTCTTTTTGCTCAGCAGTGGTTTTGGTCTTGGAACTCTGCCATGCAGCCATTTTTGCCCCCCCAGTCTCTTTCTGATGGGGGAGTCATGAACACTGACCTTCATTGAGGCAAGTGAGGCCTGCAGTTCTTGGATGTTGTTCTGGGGTCTTTTGTGACCTCTTGGATGAGTCGTCGCTGTGCTCTTGGGGTCATTTTGGTCGGCCGGCCCCTCCTGGGAAGGTTCACCACTGTTCCATGTTTTCACCATTTGTGGATAATGGTTCTCACTGTGGTTCTCTGGAGTCCCAAAGCTTTAGAAATGGCTTTGGAACCTTTTCCAGACTGATAGATCTCAATGACTTTGTTTCTCATTTGTTCCTGAATTTCTTTGGATGGCAGCATGATGTCTAGCTTTGGAGGATCTTTTGATCTACTTCACTTTGTCAGGCAGGTCCTATTTAAGGGATTTCTGATGGAGAACAGGTGTGGCAGTAATCAGGCCTGGATGTGGATAGAAGATGAACTCAGCTTTCCAAAGATGATAAACCACAGTTCATTTATGTTTTAATGGGGGGTGTCACTTTTTCACACAGGACCATGGAGGTTTGCCCCCCCTCACTGATAAAAATCTTCATTTAAAAACTGCATTTTCTGTTTACTTGTGTTATCTTTGACTCACATTAAAATTTGTTTGATGATCTGAAACATTTAAATGTGACAAACACCAAAAAAAGTAAGAAATTAGGAAGGAGGCAAAAAACTTTTCACACAGCTGTTTATCAGTTAAAAAAAACAAAACAAAACAAAACAATGTCCAACATCCTTAATCATAATGGAAAATGTTCAAACCCTCTACACAACAGTGATTAAAGAGTTTTTCCATCTAGAGGATTCTTCAGCTGCAGGACTGGCTGGTCCTTCCTTCCCACAGCAATAACCCCATATAGTGACTTTATTCATCATTATTTCCTATTCAATGACTATTTTACTCATCATATTGTTTTCAAATTACCCACTGCATTTTCCTTTTGGAAATTAAAGAACAGTCATGTGATGAGAAGAGGTGCAGGTAAAGCAGCTATGGTGGTCACCGATCTAGATCTGTTTAGCAGCAATTGTTCCCATCTGCTCCTGATGATTGACAGGAGCTTATTTCAGTGGGAGGTAAGAGATGAGGATGTGTGAAGGAAGGTGTCGGTGGAGCTGGAACATCGAGTCCGAGGGAACAAACGGAGTCGACGTGGCACCAACAGAAGCTGCAGCTGGAGTGAGTCTGTCCTGCTGTGCAGAAAGACGTGATGTTCATGAGCGCTGGTGGCGTCTGCAGCCTGAAGTTCAGCTGACTCAGACCACATGATGACTTCTACATCTATAAGTGAAGGATTAAAGGTGAATAAAGTAGGGGTCGGACTTTTACACTTTCATTACAATTACTTAACTCATTAACTGCCAGACCTTTTCCGAGCAGAGCTCGGAATTTTTTAAACATTTTCACTGATTTTGGGAGATCCACAGAATATTGTGTACTATGCCAATACAAACACTGAATGTACCAAAGGAAAGCTTAGACTCTCTTCTTTTATCAGAAACAAACCATTGGTTTCTAGCTTTTTCCATTCTTTAGTAATCTGCAGTAGAACATGGCTTTATTGAAGCGAAAATGCCTGTTTCTGACCAAAAAGCAGAGAAAACGAGCTCTGAATGCTGAGGTCCGCTTCAAGTGGAAAAGTGTCTTTGATGCCAATATTTCTTTACTTTAGTAACACCTTCATCATCTGATCAGCTGTTTGCTTCTATGAAACAACAAAAACAACACTGAGAAAAGAGTTTTGGAGGCAAAATAATTATTTACTAGCTAAATAAGCCACAAGAAGTTTGTTTCACAGCATATTTGACAGAAACATAGAGCAGAAACGTCTCTCTACTCCTCCCTCCCCTCTCTCCCTCCTCCCGCTACCGCAGATAAGGTGCGCACGCACCCCCCCCCCCCCCCCCCCGCAGGAAACAACCGCGTGCTGTAGACTTACTTTCACTTTCAGCTGCTGCACTTCGCTGCTGGATTTCCATCGTGTCCCAAAATACATCAGTGACCTTTAGACCCAGTATGAACCTACTAGAACCCTCAGATCATCTGGATCCGTTCTTTTATCCATTCCAGAGTCAGAACCAGACCTGGATCCGGTCTTTTATCCTTTCCAGAACCATAACCAGACCTGGATCCCGTCTTTCATCAGTTCCAGAACCAGAACCAGACCTGGATCCAGTCTTTTATCCATTCCAGAACCATAACCAGACCTGGATCCCGTCTTTCATCAGTTCCAGAACCAGAACCAGACCTGGATCCAGTCTTTTATCAGTTCCAGAACCAGAACCAGACCTGGATCCCGTCTTTTATCCGTTCCAGAGTCAGAACCAGACCTGGATCCAGTCTTTTATCCATTCCACAGTCAGAACCAGACCTGGATCCAGTCTTTTATCCATTCCAGAACCAGAACCAGACCTGGATCCCGTCTTTCATCAGTTCCAGAACCAGAACCAGACCTGGATCCCGTCTTTTATCAGCCACAGAGTCAGAACCAGACCTGGATCTGGTCTTTTATCCATTCCAGAACCAGAACCAGACCTGGATCCCGTCTTTCATCAGTTCCACAACCAGAACCAGACCTGGATCCTGTCTTTCATTCCAGAACCAGAACCAGACCTTGATCCCGTCTTTCATTCCAGAACCAGACCTGGATCCCGTCTTTCATTACAGAGCAACCAGACCCAGACCTGGATCCAGTCTTTCATCAGTTCCAGAACCAGAACCAGACCAGGATCCCGTCTTTCATCAGTTCCAGAACCAGAACCAGACCTGGATCCTGTCTTTCATTAGTTCCAGAACCAGAACCAGACCTGGATCCCGTCTTTCATCAGTTCCAGAACCAGAACCAGACCTGGATCCCGTCTTTCATCAGTTCCAGAACCAGAACCAGACCTGGATCCCGTCTTTCATCAGTTCCAGAACCAGAACCAGAGATCCCGTCTTTCATCAGTTCCAGAACCAGAACCAGACCTGGATCCCGTCTTTCATCAGTTCCAGAACCAGACCCAGACCTGGATCCCCTCTTTCATTAGTTCCAGAACCAGAACCAGA
>JALJCO010002705.1:0-32593 GCA_023101725.1 Atherinomorus stipes
GGCTTACTTTTTTGGAGACGACTCGCTTCCCAGTCAGCAGCACCTGTGCCAACACAATTAAAGTACCAATGTCTAAAACTTACGAACAGTTTCAAAACGATATGGACTTTGGAATAAAAAATTCACCTGGCTTTGGACTATACTGATCTAACTTTTGTCATTCGATCTTTTTAAAGGTACAGTGTGTAAAAAATTAAGGTAAATGGCAGAAAAATGTGATATACAATTCAAAACTGTTTCTATTTATGTGTAATTTCTCAATAAAAGTAAGTTATGTGTTTATTTGTTCCACCATTTTTACTACAGTGTCCCTGAACGGGGACAACAATGTGTGTGAAGTAAGAAACTTTAAAACTGCTGTACCAGCTTTGCTTAATGGGAGTTAGAGACTGTTTGGGAAAAGTAATGCCTTAAAAGACATTGAAAGTAGTGACTCAGTACAGTCATAGCACTCACATAGGATCCATTCATAGATTAAATCATCTTTTATGTTTTGGAGAATTTTGGCCACTAAAAGCCACCGTACATTCACAACAGTATTTGGAATTAGAAGTTATTGAGAGAAAACATCTTTCCTTTCAAATACCCATCTTTACCACTAGATTTCAGTAGTTCTTACACACTGTACCAATTAGGTAATTGTCAATTAGTGCTTTAATTTTCAAAATGTTCTGTGAAGCTCTGACTCACATTTTATTACATGTTAGACATGTTCTTCAGTCTGATATAGTTTTCCACACAGGACTCCCAGGTTAATGGCTGTCTTAGACCACACTGTCTCTGTAGGCCCTCAAAGTGTGCCTGGAGATGGTCATCTCCACAAGAACTGTGTAACGACCCATCCATGAAGTGGCACAGTTCTTCCCGTGAGACATGAAACCCACACTCAGCTCCACCAAACCTGTGGGTAAAAATTTCAGATTAGATCTCATGTAAATTGTTTTATCAGCCAACTAGTATGTTATAATTCTTTGTGTTTGGACAGCAAATGTTTTGTGGTTGCACTTTAATGTTGTGTTCCAATTTTGGGATCAAGTATGTAACACTTGAAATCTATTAAAATTTTAATCACATGCTTATATCAGATGAGTTGATTTCGACATAACCTTTTACAGTAAAGGTTTAATCATATTTACACAGGTTTTGATGAAAAATGATTCTTTGAAAAATCTAATAGAAACTAACCTGTGAGGCAGGTCATACATGACATTTGGTTTGCCAGATGGACAGCGGGACTGTTTAACAGGTCTGATGCTATGTGTGTTCCATTTTTCACGGCATTCATCAAGGTCCTGCTGAAGGACGCTCATGAACACAAACCTCACCAGGCATGTGTCCTCATGACTGCCACTGAAGAGATTTCTCTCCCTCAGGTCATTCATGAGGTCCATCCAGAATTGAGACCTGCACAAAGACTCAAGTTAAGAGTTGTAGCTTGTTTTAGATAACTATCAATCCTTGTCCTCAGGGCCCACTGCCTTGCATGCAGGGCTGTACGCTTAGCTTTTTCACTAGGAGCACTAGTGCTCCCAAAAGAAAAAATTTAGGAGCACAAAAATTTTTTTAGGAGCACTATGAATTTTCTTAAATAGCATATTTAAATATTAATAATAACCTTCGCCCAGGCAATAGGCCAAATGATGCATTACACCGAGAAACAAAACAGTTTTAAATACAGAGAACTTCCCTGTCCTACAGTTTTTTTGTTGGCACACTTGGCTGTGTCCATCCAGCGGTCCACAGCAGGATTTGGTCTGGGTGGGGTTGGTCTGGGTCAGGTGGGCTTTAGTATGGATGTTGATTTTGCATTATGCATTGTTGTTAAAAAGGGAACCAAACCGGTGTTACAGCAAAACCTGTGACCCTTGAAAACTTATGACTGTAGGGGGCGATAACACCTGCTCCCTGATTATTCTTCTGCAGATACTTAACTGTCAGCAGCAGGTAACCTCTTCATTTAATCTTTGTTAAACAGCAATATGGAGAGAAGTTGCCGTGTTGTGACCCCCCATATCTGTTCTCATGACTGCAAAGGTTCTCATAAAAACCCAGAGACTCATTATTGGTTTCACTACATGGAAGAAAAGCTGGACGAGCCATGCTAACGATGTAAAAGAGACGTCTAATGGTTTAGATTACAGCTGTAACCAACAGTGTTGGGAACATTACTTTAAAAAAGTAATTAATTATAGTTACTTATTACTTCTCCAAAAAAGTAATGGCGTTAGTAACTGAGTTACAGCTTTACAAAAATAACTAATTACTTGGAAAAGTAATTATTCCGTTACTTAATGTTCCTTTTGATGTAACTTTAAATTACCTTTAAATTAATATCAATTAATCTATTAAATTAATCTTCTGCTGAATTAATATAAAAGTGAATATTAGATCTGACCAATGAATTAAATTAATGGAAACTTCACAGAATAAATTTCTAGCAGAAAAATCAGGGACGCTCAGACTGATGGATGTTTTGGCTCCTTCTCCTCCTCAAGCTCATGTGACTATAACAGCCAGACACCAGAAGAAACACAAACTAATAAACGTTTCTCATCATGTTCGTGTCTTTTATCACTGAAGGTAACTGATGTTTGTGTTAAATCCAGTTTATAATTCTCCCTGTTGTGCGCGCGTGTTCAGCTGCGCACATTGACATGAGGTTTGCAATGACAGTCCATCATCATCATCTTCTTCATCATCACTGTTTCTGTACCGCTCCTGGTCAGATGAAGACAGATCAGTGTGCAGAACTAGTGTAATTTAGCTTCAGTATTAACCATTAACTGAATTCGGGTCGGGGTGAAGTAAATAATTCAGGGAAACTTGTTGCTGGAATATGATGCTGTTTTCATCTTAAACCGTAACCGGATTCATTCTCGTGCTGTCTCAGCGTCTGTGTCAGGTTGTCCAGTTCTCTTATTTGCTTATATTTTTCATGTATTTTTCTACTGGCAAATTAATAAAGTTAGTTTGGTTGGCAGTTTCATTTCCACTTAAAATCAATCCTGACTTATTTAGGAGCAAAGTGTAAATTAGAGGGATGAAATCTATACTCGCACGCGTGCTCCCATTTTTTTTTTTCCGGTACTTGCACCAATATATTTTTAGGCGCATATGCGAGTAAAACGCTCGCACTGTACAGCCCTGAACTTGCATGTTTTAGACGTTTCCCTGCTTGATCAAACCTGCAGTAGAACATATAATGCGGTGAAAAAATATTTGCCCCCTTCCGCATTTCCTCTTTTTTAAGCATGTTTTTACACTTAATGGTTCAGATCATCCAAGTATTTGTCATAGACAACAAAGGTAAACACAAAATGCAGTTTTTTTTTTTTAAAATTTTACAAAGAAAAAATCTAAACCTACATGGCCCTGTGTGAGGTTGTATAACATGAGGAAGAATTAAGAAACAGCGAGGAGCCTCCGGTGGCGAACTTGCATGTTTTAGACATTTCCCTGCTTGATCAAACCTGCAGTAGAACATATAATGCGGTGAAAAAATATTTGCCCCCTTCCGCATTTCCTCTTTTTTTAAGCATGTTTTTACACTTAATGCTTCAGATCATCCAAGTATTTGTCATAGACAACAAAGGTAAACACAAAATGCAGTTTTTATATATATATTTTTAAAATTATTCACAAAGAAAAAAATCTAAACCTACATGGCCCTGTGTGAAAAAGTGATTGCTCCATAACCATGAGGACAAGAATTAAGAAACAGCCAAGCAGGAACCTCCGGTGGCCAGCAATGACGCCACCCGGAAAAGGACATTTTTTGTAGTTCTCCCTTCATCCACTAGGGGCTGGAAGACCGAGTAAATCCCCATAGACTCCCATGTTAAAAACGCCAACTTCACAGCAGAAATAAACGTGTTTACAGCAGGAATAAACATGTTTACAGCCTGGTTCAAAAAATCATTTTAGGTTTAATAGGTCAAGTTTACCTTCATGTCAACTGTGAGGGGGGTGAATTTTTTTATAACTCATTCGTTTAGATGTTATTTAGTCTTGAAATTACACATAATTAAGGGCGTGTCCTTATGATTGACATGCGGCAGACCGGAAGCCCAGCCTGCCGACCGGAGGCTCCTAGTTAGCTCCTTGTTTGCTCTCAGTAAGGTGTCAGTTTGTAGCAGAGTCGCAAAACGGCAGTTTTTAGTCAGTGAATTGCAAGTCTAAGCATGTTTTACCTTAACCATGCCGCTTAGGGGGCTTATCTTTGTAGCTCCTCTTAGGGTTGTGTTAGCTTGGTTAGCGTTTAGCCCAGAGTGCCCAATGATCATACTAAATAAATGCAGTAAAACCTGCAGTACCACAAAAAGTTAATCTTGAATAAAAGAATCCACCAGATTCTAATCAAAACAGTAAGGAGATGATACTACCAGGACTAGACTAGACTAGACTTTACTAGAAGATGTACACTAGATGCACCACAGTAAATTCTATTGTCTTCTTCAGGGTTCCAACACATTAATTAATACTTCAGTTGTTGAGGTTCACACCTGTGTTTTCGGAAGTATGACCACCAGCATTCAATTCGCTGGTTTGCAGTTGAAGAACCATACATGTGACTGGCAGCCCCAGCAAAATCATCTGTGTGTGTTGACCTTAAGGCACAATGGATTGCAACCATTGTGCCATTTTCAGTGCCACAGTCTGTGCGGAGCCGCTTTGGTATGAGTCCACAATCTGATGCACAGCGCAGATAATTTTGTGCAATGATCACAGGGTCGTTGTTGCTTGGTCCACACAACAACCATAATACTTTGCGGGAGTAGCCATCAATACAGCCGCTGATGGCCAATCCAAATGGTTTTAATTTGTCGTAACCATCAACATGCCAGACATGGTTTGGTCCGTTTGAGCTGTAAACTCTTTTTACAAATCGCTGTCTTGCACGAAGTGCAACTCCCAAAGGATCAAGCTCTCTCATCACAGCCATGACATCAGCCCTTTTTACAGTAAGAGAATATTTCTGTCGCAATGTCTGCCTCATCAAACGGTAGCCATCATGCCCGCCTGGTCCCCTAAGTTCTTCTTGTACAGCAGCACGTACAGCTTCAAGAGGAGAGTAGTTCTTTTGTCTGGACAGTGACAATTTCCTCAATTTAGTCTTTAGAGAGCGAAGGCTAATTTTGATGTCATGATTTGTAGCCAGAAAATCCAAGATTTCGTCATAACTGTAGCCATCATGGAAATATTTTCTAATCAGATCCTCTTCTGTGGGACTGTCAGATGCAGCAGGTACTGAAAAACAAGAGGGGGGTTACATTATGAAGGTTGCAGTGCATCCCTCAGTCAGCAGAGAAGACCTTCAGCTGATATCTAGCATCTCTTTAAGAATCTGTACACACACATGACCAAGAGGCGTAAAGAAATGGCTAAGAGAGATCTTGCTATCTTGTACACAATATGTTAAAGAGAGCCCCTTCCCTATGTGGTAGAATAATGAAGGCTGAATATAGGTTAAAGCTGACAGAAGTGTCAGAGTGACCTGAAAGGGTAACATGTCTATAACATGTACCTTGGTGAAACCAGATTAAGTGCCAGATGCCAGTTAATATGGATATGGTTGTTTAGTTATGAGAATTATGGGTAGAAAAAGGTAAATTGCTGATATAGAACAACAATCCCAAGATAAGACAGCTGTAATGTGAGTATGGATCGTGTGATTGGTTGGGACACAGGAAGTATTTTACAGAACATGAGAAGAAAAGACTTGAGGAGAGGAAAATCTCTTAATCTTCATTATTGGACTGCCATGGTTAGACCATCACAGGCAAAAATCATGACAGGTCATGGCAAGCCCCTGTGCCATGTAAAGTTACCACTGTCATGATTAACGTCTGCTATCTCTGTCAGCAACACTTGTTCCTTGTAAATATTCTTGTTTCTGTAAATAAATGAATGATTAACTAGTCTGCAGTTTCTACTGGTTGGAGAGAGACTAAGGGCTGAAATGCTTTAAATATATTTAGGTGAAAGTAAGAAATTGGAAAATGCAACTAAACATTTGATAAGAGGTTGAGATCTGTTCATGCTATAAATGGGGGGAGTGGTAGTCTAGTTGTTAAAGCTGCAGGCTGTGAAGAACACAAGTACAAATTTTGGTGTACTGAATCCTTGTATTCCAGAAAATCCAAATACATATTGTTAAGTCTACTTACTGTTGCCTTCAGCTTCAGCCAGAAACTGTACATTTCTTCCACATGAGCCACAGAAAAATTGGACAGTGCTTAGATGTTGGCCACAGGAAGGGCAAAACATGACAGCCTGGAAATGGACGTGATATGGTGAATCGGAAACCCTATAAAAAAGTAAAAGTTGGTTAATAGAAAGGTTACATAATTATTATCTGGAATATGACATTGCATGAGTGTTTAATTTCTAATACTCATTTCTAGAATTATATAATTAACATAAAATAATTAGAAAATAATATATATAGAATAATGTGATGGGCTAAGCTGCATTCCATAGTAAAATCAGTGTCATTTTGTCATGTGGGATGGGCATATCGATACCCTGGCTGGAATCTATACTTCAATACAAGCCAGACAAAATATTGTAATCTATACTTGTTTGAGTATCACGATACCACTGTCCAGATACAAAATATGCAATTTGTTTTCATTTCTGAGAGTTTTAGACAATGAAATGAGGAAAGCAGCCATATTCTAGCTTCTGTCTCATGATGGCGGTAGTCTATCAGTTCTGATTATGTACTGATTATGCTGTTACTGTGAGTGATGATGATGTTTGGGATCTTTCAGTGCTTTAATGCAAGTTACTGAACATTATGTTTTGTTAATTTCTTAATATTACTATTACATTTTATATTTGAACATTTTCCACTCCATAAATTTGAATAATCTTAACCTGTAATTAAGTTTTTGGATAATTAATTGATGTTTTTAATGCTAATTTTAATTCCTTCATCAATATAATTTATTATTGTTTTACAAGCATTTTCTTCAGTTCTTATGTTCCCAAGTTTTATTCGTATTTAAGATTGCACTTGCATTCAAGATATTAGCCTAATGCAAACTGTACAATCGTGGTTTTCTTTAAAACACCCAAAGTATCGTGTCGATATAGGTATCAATAAAAGGTACGGTAAACTACTAATATCGACATAAAAAAGTTCTGCCCATAGTTTCACCGACGGGAAGACCGCAGTACTGGTAGCGTAAACAGATATAGCGTTACCTAGCAACCAACTGCTCTGCGCTCACTTTAGTCTTAAAATTTCGTTTGTTTAAAGACTTTTGTTAACAAAATACCCAAGTTTCAGGTGAATTACCAGGGTAGCCATTTTATAAAAGCAATAAGAAAGACGTGAGTTCCAGGTATTTTAGTCTGCTAGCGTATACTCTCTCCTCTTTACCTAATAAAGTATTTGTCATTCAAAAGCCACTCAATACTCGGTTAGTTATTAAGATTGTACTTTGTGTGAGGGTGAGGTCAAAGGAAACTAGCGTTAGGTGCCATCAACCAACGTTATCAAAGATTTCAGGACACTTCAACAGCTGATATTTTTATGGCATTGTACGATACTAAGGCAACATGTAAAATAGATAAATAAATACAATACGTACCTCTTTGTAGTGTTTAGGTCTCTCCCTGCGCTTAAATTCCCAATATTGTCTGCTGTGCTCTTCTCTCTTCTCTCGTGTGTGTTTCGGTGGTTTCGGTCGACGACTTCTTCTTCATTTTGATGGCGGGTCGCAAACAAGTGAAGGTGCATACCGCCACCCACTGTACCTGAGTGTGTACCATCATGTCAGGTCTCGCGCAGTCTAGCTGCCAGCCCACGGTCTCTCGGGCTTAAAACATAGGCTTATACTCACTGCTCCCCCTAGAGGCCTGGAGCACTTCCGTTGTCAGTTAGGTTAATATGCAGCTTTTTCTTTTTGCAGGTGTTTTTTGTTATTGCAGATGTTTTTGTTAATACTGCATTTTCTTTTTGCAGATGTTTTTGTTAATGCTGCATTTTCTTTTTGCAGATGTTTTTGTTAATGCTGCATTTTCTTTTTGCAGATGTTTTTGTTAATGCTGCATTTTCTTTTTGCAGATGTTTTTGTTAATGCTGCATTTTCTTTTTGCAGATGTTTTTGTTAATGCTGCATTTTCTTTTTGCAGATGTTTTTGTTAATGCTGCATTTTCTTTTTGCAGATGTTTTTGTTAATGCTGCATTTTCTTTTTGCAGATGTTTTTGTTAATGCTGCATTTTCTTTTTGCAGGTGTTTTTGTTAATGCTGCATTTTCTTTTTGCAGATGTTTTTGTTAATGCTGCATTTTCTTTTTGCAGATGTTTTTGTTAATGCTGCATTTTCTTTTTGTATGTGTTTTTGTTAATACTGCATTTTCTTTTTGCAGATGTTTTTGTTAATGCTGCATTTTTGTTTTGCATCTGTTTTTTTTTATTAATGCTGCATTTTCTTTTTGCATCTGTTTTTTTATAAATGCTGCATTTTCTTTTTGCATCTGTTTTTATAAATGCTGCATTTTCTTATTGCAGTTGTTTTTGTATATGAAGCGCATTTGCACCTGTGGGCCACCGTACAAAGCGGTGTTCAGTCTGTCAATTCAGAATAATAATAAGAAGAATTTACTTTATTTACATTTATTTGCACTGTTAACCCTGCCTGTTTAATCATAAGAAACAAATGCAGCAATCATGGACATATTCAGGTGTCACCGCATACCACGGCTTATTGGAAGGTAAACACCAGCTACAACGAAAGTTGCGTCGGTATCTGTGGTTCTGTGAATTCCTGGATGACTGCCAGTCAGCTGGCCGACACGTCACCTGATTGACTGTTGTCGTTAGGACTCGACCTGCGAGGAGCATGAGGAAACATATCCACTTTGTTAATTGCCACTGGGAGTCTTGAAGGAATGAAACAGAACTATCGTCAGATAACTGCGGCTACGGGGGATGACATTAGCCCGGCCGTCTTATACCGTTGTCGGCACAAGCACATTATACATCCTGTTATCTTGATTAAACAACTACATTAGCACCAAGAAAATTACCATTTTGTAACGTTAATTAACTTCAACAATAGCAGCATGGCTTGACCGCTGCTATTTTATTTACAAAAAATCATAAAATAAAAATAAATATTATGCAACAATGAGGTAACTGATCCATAACATGGGCCTAAACTACGATAATACAATCTGTGACAGCGTGTTGAAACAGTTTGTGAGGCCCAGTGGAGATGATGCCCTTTTTCGTCCACGAACAACCACCTCGGTCCAGGATGACTGATGTTTTAGTGTGGAGGTTGAAAAAGGCTGGGCATTTGGAGGATTCCATGGAACGGTGTCATGAAGGGCGGAGGTAAGTGAAGTGTTGAGACTGTTTTCAGGCCACATCCACATATTTTGTAAGAAAGGCGTCTTTGGTTTTTAACTCATCAGAGAGCCGCCGAATATCCTCCAACAGATTAGCCATTTTCTTGTTAGCCTTTGACAGCTGTGAACGTTCTCTTCAGAGCAAAAGTTTTGATTTGTGTGTGTAGCCATTATAAACGGTGGCTATAACTCACTCTTTGGCATAGTTTTTCTAAAGCTTCTAAAAAGTTCTCGAGCTTGGGACTTAAAAAAAATTAAGAAGCAGGTAAAACACATAAAAACTGATTAGAAGAAAACTTAAAAACCGTCAATATTCAGGCTAAAAACAATCAATTCAGTCAAAGCATCAGATTGTCACACAGAGTTGACACGTCCCCCAAAAACAATGGTTTTCGTAATATTTATTTTTTCATTAACAAAGAAAATACTGAAGATTTGTAGCTCGCCTTCTTTGCTGCTTGCATTCTGGGTAGCCCTTACTCACAAGGGCGGTGTCGGAGAATATCAATACTGAGGGCGATTCAGCCCTCAAACTTGCCCCTCAACGTTCTGAGAATCGGGACAGCACTTGGACTTTGCGGGAGTGCGTATTTTTGAGATTGAGGGTTAAGATTAAGGGTTAAGACAGGAGCTGGAATTCACCCTAACACCCGCATTTCATCGGCTTGGAAAGGGCATTATGACCAGCTGCACTATTTTGGTAATATTGTTTGCCTTGGCCATGAATATGGTGGTGAAGTCAGCAGAGGTAGAGTACAGACGCCCACCGACTCCGGTATGCGGCAGCCCCCTATCAGGGCATATATGGATGATGTGACGGTGACTACTACATCAGTCTCGGGCTGCAGATGGATCTTGCAAGGCTTTGAGCGTCTCATCAGCTGGGCACAAATGGACTTCAAGCCAGCCAAGTCCAGGTCCCTGGTAGTGAGGAAGTGTAAGGTTACAGCCCGGTTTCCCTTCACAATAGGAGGACATACGGATCCCATCTGTGACAGAAAAGCCAGTCAAGAGTCTGGGCAAGATCTATGATTGCACATTGAAGGACGCCACAGCACTCCAATCAACATCACAGGAGTTGGGAACCTGGCTGACAGCAGTGGAGAAGTCAGGGCTCCCAGGTAAGTATAAAGCCTGGATCTACCAGCATGGCCACAACTCCTCTGGCCACTGCTGGTCTACGACGTGCCATTGACCACTGTTGAGTGCTTTACAGTTTTTCTCTGTTGCTAAAACACTAAATCTCATTTTCAAAGCCAAATTTTCAGAAGCCTAAACCAAGGTATCAAATCAGTCCCCTTGTGATCAAAACCTAAAGCAAACTTCACATCACTAGACACTGTTTGCAAACACATTTGCATTGTGATGCACTTGCTGTGCAAAATGCTGAACACATGTTACACACTTTGATCACAACTAAGACACAGATGTCAGCAGATAAACACAGTGATTCAAAATTGATTTCACCTTTGGCTGATGATGAGGGAACCAATATCAACCAGTTGAGGAAGCTCTGGGAGGTCAAGATTATGCAATGGATAGAGGAAATGAGAGAGGAAGAGTACGCATAAGAGATAGTCGCAAGGGTGGTCATGGATGGGGATGTCGAAGGGGCAAAATCAGGTCCGATGCAGAGCTTTCATTTCAGATGAAAGGCATGCAACTGTGATAAACCATGCTATCACCTCCGCCAAGGAGGTTATGTTTTTGGTGGCGTTGGTTTGTCTGTCAGCAACTTTACGGAAAAGTTCTGGATGGATTGACCTGAAATTTTCACCAGCTGTGTGCTTCAGCTCAAATACGAACCCATTGAATTTTGGTGGTGATCCAGATCACCTTCTGGATCCAGGAATTTTTGAAAAATTCTTCTTTGTCATTGCGAGAGCTGCTTGGCAGAGGTCTGTGCTCTCCGAGTGCTTTTATAGTACTTTATGTTATGATTTCTCAGTGTTGTGACATGATGCATTTGGCCTGATGTAAATTTAAAAAAAAAAAAACATTTTCACAACATGATGTTCTGAGAACTCTGTTTTCCTTTTTTCCTTCTAGTGTTTCCTGATTGCTCTGTTGTGTTCTACATTTTGCTGTGCTTGGGGCATGATTTGACAATAGTGTCACTTTTTGAGGCCAGGTGATGTTGTTTTGAGTAAATAACTTACTTTTGCAGCAAGAAGCAGAGGTATTGGGAAAGTAGTTTGAGTTATAGGATTAGTGTTTAAAGTAGTGAAAAAATGAGGGGACATTTCAAAAATAGCGTTTTAGCAATAGAGAAAAACTGTAAGAGGAAGGTTAGCTCTTATCTCCGGAAGTGGCTGGGTCTACCATGAAGCCTCAGTTGCATTGCCTTTTATGGAAGGAACAACAAACTAAAACTGCCCTTCAGTAGCCTGACGGAGGAGTTTATGGTCACCCGAGCTAGAGAGGTGCTACTGTATAGGGATTCCAGCGACAACAAGTCTCTTGGCAGGCGTAGAAGTAAGAACTGCAAGGAAGTGGAAGGCACACGAGGCAGGCAACCAGGCTGAGGCACGGCTGCAACACAGCTGTGGGAACTGGTGGGAACGGTAGCAGCCAGACGGGCAGGTTTTGGGAGCAATCCAAGACCTCTCTACAGCAAGGCCCAGGGAAAGGAAAGGTGAAAGGTCTGAGCAGGGGTGGAGGAAGCCCGCTGCAGTAGGGATGTCACAGCAGGGTGCATGGACCCGCTGGGGAGAGGCAGCAGACCGGAAGATCTCGTGGACAGAACTATGGAGACCTGAGCCACATCAGATCAAGTTCCTCATATAGTCGGTGTGTGACGTCTTCCTAAGCCTGTCCAACCTCTTCTCCTGGGGTTTGGCTGAGACTCCGCTATGCCCTCACTGCCAGAAAGCTGGATCGCTGGAGCACATCCTGAGCTGCTGCCCCCAGGCACTTGGAGACGGGCGTTTCCGCTGCCGCCATGACCGGGTGCTACAGGTCATTGCTGAGGTCATCAGTACAGGGATCTCCAACAGCAAGCACATACAACCAACAAGGCAGTCCATTGCCTTTGTCGGGGCTGGGGAGAAGCCACAACAGCATCAGAGCCAGGTAGGGGGCTGCTGTCAACATGTAAGGGGGCTTTGGAGAGCTATTGTTAATTTGGAAATTAAATTGGCTGGCCATCTATTTGAACTGTAACATGAGAGCATAAAATGGTGAGACCAAAGAAGAACACAGACAGCTAAAAGTTTAACAGTTTTTTTTAAAAAATAAAAAAATAAAAAGTTCTAAGACTAAGAATAAAAATGCTTTTAAAACCAGGGCTGTAGGGAATAAAAGTTCCAAGAATAAAAATAGTAAAAATTACTGTTGAGGGGGGGAAAGCTGTCTGCGTCAGGGGGTAGGGCGTGAGCCAGTCAGGCAATGGCGTCTCAAGGCAGCTCCTGAACGTCTCCTCGGTTCGACTCCAGCCGTCCTCTCCTAAGGCGCACAACGAAACGGACCGGCTATGCAGCACACCAAGTGACAACACAGGATGTCGCCTGAGGGTTTTTATCTTTACTGCACTGCTATGTTCACTTACAGGCGGGGCAGGGTTTTACCCCTGCTGCATCTTGTGTTCCGCTCGCGGTGCTTTTTTTGGCTTTCTCCAGCCTCCGTGCCTGCTCCGCTCGTCTCTTTCTCGGCCTTTTCCACCTGCTGGAGACACACACACACACACACAGCCAGCCCCAAGCACAGCCACGACACACCCTCGAGCCCAAGGCTGCAGTCAAACGAGCACCACGGCTTCCCGAGTACCGGCTAAGGCAGGGTTTCCCCTGCTGCTGAGTATCTTCCACGTCGTGGTGGTCTGTCCGGGCGGTCTGCTTCCAACTGGATCCTGTGGTGGTGGTGGTTTCTGTTCCCAGGCCTTTCCAAGACGCCACACCCCCTCACTTGCTTGGAAGCTCCTCTTTTGTTTCATCCCCATTGCCGCCGTAACGCAGGTGCGCTGATTGGTGAGCAGGGGATTGGGCAACAAAGTCACATGGCAAGGGCTGCTATGCCAACCGCTGGAAAAGGCAGAAAAAAGCATCAAGATGGCTGTGGATCAATCAGGGGGATCCGTGGGCTACATAGGCTACTTAGACACAAGTCGGGGCCTGATCAACCCCGGTTAGGTCACCTAGGTGAGGGTTTCTGTTGTGAGACCCGAAACATCCAATGAACACAGGATGCAACACTGATGATGTGTCTAAGTTGCACCTAGTGTGTTTGTGAGAACTAAAAGGCAATATCGCCCAGCCCTACTCCACGATGTTGTTGAGAAGATAGATAGATAGATAGATAGATAGATAGATAGATAGATAGATAGATAGATAGATAGATAGATAGATAGATAGATAGATAGATAGATAGATAGATAGATAGATGCTCTACCAACTGAGCTAACTAAGCTCTGCCCAAATTGTTGCAAGTAATCATCTCGTCCATGCCTCTCATCTTTCTTCTCCTCGTCTTCTTCCTCTGTTGTTGTTTTTACTGGCGGCTGGCAAACAATTATTGAGGTGCATTACCGCCACCTACTGGTAGGGAATGTGAACTGTTGCTGCTGTCATTTGCGGCGTTGCACAGTCTAACCCCGGCTTTACACCTGGTCCATGACGTGAGCGCAGCAGCTTTGCTGCTACTTCCTCGGCACGAGCATTTACACCGTTCACTGTGCGGTCGCGCAGCGCACCCGCGAGCGCACCAGCTGTTGTTAGCCATCACGGAATCACGAGAGGGCTGCTAGATCGCCTGTGATTCTCATCCAAATGGTTCATTTTGTCCACATGTTCATGCGTCATGGTTTCTTATTTCACTGTAACTTGTGGACACGGAGATGCTGTCGTGTTCAGGTAGTTCAGCAGTTTAATTACATGGGTGTGATCCGGTGCGCATGGCCCGCCGCTGCGCTGCGCTCACGTCACGGACCAGGTGTAAAGCCGGGGTAATACATCACAGCAGCTTCACTCTTGCCCCGCCCACTTGTGATCGGGGGAAAGGATTGTAATTGAAAAGCTACCAGGCCAAGTTGAATTGAGTTGAGTTGAGATGACTCTGGTGATGTCTGTTTGTAGAAACGGAAATGTAGAACAAACCATTTTAACAAATCTTCTCTTCCAGCCTCCATCAGGATTTGAAATCAGGCTTTTGATGACTTGTTTGTTTTATGCAACGTCTTGTTAATTGCATTGATTTAAAAATGTTTGTATTTGTCTCTTGTTGGTGTGTCGAGTGGTTTGGTGTTTATGTTGTGACCTGCTGCCTGCATGAAAAACAATCATCAAGGACAATAAAACTTTCTCTGGAAGTTTAGATGTTTCCCTGCTCCAACACACCTGATTGAAAGGAATGAGTTGTGCAGAACTTGATAAGCTGGTGGATCCAACAGCTTTAGAAACTGCAGGACTGCAGCCCTCCAGGACCAGGTTCCCAAGCTCTGCCTTAAAGAACCAACCTCCTAAACCAAAGCAAGGGTTGAAATTTTTCTTCCTGAAAAACAAAAGCCCTTTTATTCAGAAATTGACACCTGCATGATCTATTGGCTGAAATGAGTCTGTTTTTAACCCACTACACCATTAAACGAGGCCTTTAGGATCTTAAGAAATTTCTTTATTTAATTTTCATCAACATGTCAAAATTTATACAAAATAAGCTCAAAAGAATATCAATAACTGAAGGAGTGCAGGACCCAAGCAAAGCAAGTGGTTGCATAAGCAGAGGTGAGGTCAGGGAGAATTTTCTCAACTTAAGATCATCCTACGAGTCAACGGTTCCTGGGATTACCTTAAATAATTATATCCTGTTACAGATGCAGGTTTGTTGGCATTTATGGAGAAATGTTGACGGTCAAAAATATCAGTTATGAAGGTAATGACAAAACATGTTCTCACTTTTATGATTTGATACACAAACTGAGAGGTAAAGATGGCTCAGGCAGGTTCATCCCACAAACTTTAAAAAGGTTATCTGTGGCTGGTTGCTGACACAGATGACCTCACATTTAACTCTAAAATACTCGTCAAACTAAAAGGAAAGGACATTATTTCTGTTTCACATCATGTGATAATATTCTCTCTTCAGGATGAACAACTTGAAACTGAACAGATTTTCTTTCATTAGTTTCTTCAGCCCTCTTTATCTTAGCTGTTAACTGTTTTTTCATCTTTCACACTGATGATCTGCTGCCATCACTAGATGCAGCGTTTTCCATCCTGCAGCAGCACAGACGCATCAGCAGCTTGTCGATCGGCCCTTTGTACAGAAATACAAACAGAATCAAGTCCAGAAAAGGACTGAGCAGAATCAAGGTGTCAGGAATCATCAGTATAAGTTCATAGCGAGAATAACGAGGTAAATGATAATAATGATAATAATGATAATGCAATCTAATGCTTCCAATTGCAAAGAGAGCAGCTAGGGGAATCGTCAGAATGTAACTAAGCAGCATCAGGACCAGAATTCCTACAATTCTTCGTTTTTCCTCAGCAGGAACGGCGGAGGCTGCAGGTGGAGTCTGACACACAGATTTCCGAGTCCGATGAAGACATATGATGAAGACGAGGGCAGGGAAGAAGGCCAAAGTACAAACCAATATTCCCTGCCCATAGTACACAAGGAGAGGGACTGTGATGAGAAAAAAAAAACCCAGACTGCGACACACACCAACACAGAGCCTTTAACTTGTCTGATGCAGGATAACTGTGGACAGGCGAGAACAAAATACCTGCAAGACAAAAGAAATCTGGTTAATCTGACTGGACAGACACGTGTTTCTCTGCTGAAAGATGGAGTGTTACCTTTCCAGTGCCATGCACATCCTGAAACCAAGACTGGTCATCACAGTAAACACGTAGACACCAACAGATGAATAAGGGACGTCATCGTCAGGTTTCTTTGTCGACCAAACAACCATGGTGCAGAGCTGGATTAGGTTGGAGATGATGAGGTTTATGTAGTAGACAGAAACTTGTTCTCTTCTCGCCTGTAAAAAAATATTCAACATCACTGCCATTATCAACACACCATGTTGTCTTAAAGTCACGTTTCCATGTGAGGATGAAGCGATAATTATCAGTTAATCAATGAAAATATCCCACAACTATTGAACTGACACACCTGCTAAGCTTTCTGCATACAAGGCCACAAATTTTAGTACAACTCCATAAATACAGCAATGCAGTTACTGTCCCAGTTACATAGGAACCTTTTTTTCCTGCTATCCATTATAAACACAAGTCTGACACTTTTAATACTGATTGAAGAATGGAAACAGTAACACAGATTGAGATCATGACCTGGGGTCTGTTGCACGAAGCAGGTTTAATGAAAACCCTGAGTTGTTTAACCCTGAAATTCGGGAAACTCTGAGTTTTCCGTAACACAAAGGTAGGTTACTCAACCCAGGGAAAGAGGAGTAACTCTAGCCTGTTGCACGAAGAGGGGTAACTTAAACCCTCTGTCAGTTACCATGCTAACAGACTCTGAAACTAACCTGGTAGGGAGCAGGATAGTGTGGAGAAACCGTGAGTTTCTCGCCGTCTCCGCCCACCTGTAGCCACACTTGCCGTTTCATTTCCTCTTTTATTCAATCAGTCAGTGGTGAGTTTTGGCTGCTGCCGTCTCGAATAAAACATGTTATAAACAAGAGTCTGTAGGTTACAGACGTGTCCTTTTGATAAGGATTTCATGGATTAAGATGCTGCATTTCTACAGAGTTAAACATTCGGCGATCGTTATCAGACCACGGATAGAAGTTCTTTTATTTTCCGACAGTTGTCATTTCTGTTGTTACAGTTTTACATCACAGTCATTCATCTACATACACAAGCTGATCCTCCGTACATTTATAACATCACCATCCGTATGTGACAGTTGGAGGTCCTGTCGCTCCGATTGCGAGAGATGGTTTGTGCTGATTATGTGACCATCACGCAGTCTCTATCTCTGGGAAAATCAACAAGTCACGCAGAAAGTTGGGGTTCGATCCCAGATGCAATTTTTTTTCATGTTGCCATACGCTTTCCCCTCGAAGCTGATAGGCTGTTGTTTATTGTTTGTTGTTTTCTTTAATTGGAGATGTAGGGCATTTGAGAAATGTGACGGATATATTTCATCTTAATGCTGCCGACAAAAGCGCTTCTACCCGCGGGATCGCACCCAAGTTAAATGAATAAAATGACTGCGATAGAAGAACACAGTTGGATTCGAACACCAGCCTCCCCCGTGACAGGCAGATGCGCAAACCATTCGACCAAATAATTATTTTCAAAACCTGCTGGAATCATACTAATAATATCTGAGACTTTCGCGTTACCATCAGACAGTTCTATTCTATAACATCATTGTGGTTGTAAAGGACAGTATTTAACTTAAATGTTCTCCCACGCCGTCATTCTTTTTTTTTCTTTTTTTTTTTTTAAATTGCAGCAGCAGCAGTTCAAACTCGCCATATGAGGCTTTAGAAGTTCGTTCCATTCAATGGCAATTGCAGCCCCGCGTCTGCGTCTACGTTGCCCTGGTGACTCGTCGAATCGGTGCTCAATTGATGCTGGCTTTTTATCATGGTAGAGCATGTTTACAACCCCAGGTTGAACTACCCTGAGTTGATTAAACCAACTCAAATCAGCTGTTTTGGGACTGAAAACTCGGAGTTTCGAATCTAAGAGTAGATCAACTCAGAGTTCAGGGTTACACTCAGAGTTTGTTGAACCTGCTTTGTGCAACAGACCCCAGAATTAAACACAGAGTCAAAGGTGAGACAAGGAGCTACATGACAGAATGAAGTAATGAAGCCTCGTCAACATTTCCCCTTAAATGCATCACACACAGACAGACAGCAGATGGAGCTGCTTTAAAATGGATTAATGTATCAATGCAGTGAGTCGATCTCACGGCGGTGATGTCAGAGTGTCACCTTCTTCACCTTCTTCACCTCATACTGGAGAGAATTGGATTTTTTTTAAACTACTGGTGTTGTAGCAGTGAGTCATTCTGAATTTATTTTGGTATGTATATATAAAATATGCCAACGTTGCATCACAGATCCAACAGTGATTTTCTAGACTTTCAGGGTATAAACTGAGAAAGACATGAATGTGAGTATGTATATAGCTACGTACCTTATAATGCAACAAGCCGATAACCAGGAAGGTCAGAGGAAGGGAAGTGCGGATGGTGATCCACACCATCATATGAGGAACACTGTCTGTCTCCATTTCTGCTGGGTATTCTGGTTAAATGTCTGGAAATATTTGTACACAGTTTTTATTCCAAATAAGCACTTTTTTAAGAAAAAAAAGTTCTGTAAAAATCTGAATAACTAAGCAAAGTGGGAAGAAAATGAATTAACATTAATCAACATTAATTAACCAGATGAGAAGCTTTACAGTTTTTAATGGGCTGTATGCACGACTCTACTTCCTAAACTTTAAACAGCATCTTTGCTTCATGTCTTTCATTACTGGACAAACTGATTAATCCAGGTGTGTCTGGCCAGTTACTGAGATCAAGCACACCTGGATTAATCAGTTTGTCCAGTAATAAAAGACATGAAGCAAAGGTGCTTGGTTAAAGTTCAGGACGTAGTGGAGTTGTGCATACAGCCCATAGATAAAACACATTGCACAAAACTTTCCTCCATTTTCCCAAAACTCTAAACACAACACACTTTTCTAAAGCTACAGACACAAAATCACAATTTCTCTTTTCACAACTCAGTCTTTCTCATCAAATCAGCGGCTCAAAGCCTACATATGTTAGAACTCTATACACATCATTACACACCAATGCAATGACTGACAGCAATGCAGGTGAGTCCCTGCATTGCTCAGTCACCTCCTTTCCAAACATAGTGATGATGTCGTCTTTGCCTGGTTTAATCCCAAACTAGTGAAAGTTGCTCCTGTATGGAGGAGGTGAAGACGACACCGGAGCTGAACCTGTTGCAGACTGTTGTGGCCTATTTTGGTTTTAACAAAGAGTCTAAACGAAAGTTTAAGCCGCTTTCTAACTCAGGTTTTTCAGGCAAATTTCAAATGAGGTCCAACACGAATAATATCCATGTTTTAACAAGAAAAATGCCGTTTCCGGGTGATGACTCCCTTGCCAAGTTAGTATAATGGTAATCGAAACACAAAACAGCAACGCTGCGTCTGTATTCTTTATTCGTCATCAAAATAGATTTATACAATATAATTTGTACACACCCGCCAGGTCCAGATCTCTGCTGGCTCTGACAGCAGAGTCCCGCCCCCACTCCGAACCACCCGCTTCGACAGCGAACCCGCATCCCCGCTCCGAGCCACTCACTTGGGTAACAGAGCCACGCCCCCTCTCTGAGCCTTGGAAAACTGAGAAAGACGCTGACTCTGCCCCAGCGGTGAGCAGATTCCAGCCACGCAGAGCACCAGGGGCCTCATGTACAAAGAGTTCGTACGCACAAAAATGTGGCGTACGATCATTTTCACGGTAAAGTTGAGATGTATCAAGAATGGAATGACCCTGGAAATGTGCGGTGCTTCACGTCAACTTCATGGTTGGCGTACGAACGTTTCTACAGCTGTGGAGACTTTGGCGACGCTGGAAACTGTTATAAGAAATAAATGTGAAAACAACCGGTCTCCAGACTGAGTTATGTGATCAGACACATAAACAAACAGCCCTCATAAACAATTAAAGCCTGCATCTGCAATTATGAGTGGATATAAAAGCGCAAAGTAGTGCAAAATAAAGGCTCCAGCATGGCTGCTTTAGTTGGAAGAAGAAGTTAGAAATAGTGGATATACAGAGAGAGTGTATTCAGCGGCCAAGAAGATTTACTGATTTAATGATAACTGGCTGGTCAGACGCTTTAAGTTTCCAGAGACATCTCTGTGCGCAGAGCTGAAGCCAGACTTGAGGCGCAACACCCCCAGCTGGGCCTCCATGCGCTCCGGCGAATACTGTAAATTCACTTGTATGCCGATTTATTTATTAATGCACTTAATTTGTGAGGACATCTATGGGATGATCTGGGCAAGCACTTATGCCAACACAGCAGGGGGGAGGACTCGGACGGTATGGTGATTTAATCGTTGCAGGCCGATTACGTCTGCGTCCCCGGGGATGAGGAAATCCCCGATGCTGTGACGCATGTAATGCAGGAGGAATTCCCAAGGCTGCACGTCCTCTTATGGTAATAGTTGTGTCAGCTAATAAACACAGTATTTCCAGTGACATCAGACTGTGAGGAGGCGACTGTGTAAACACACGTTTCACAAATATATATTTATTTACCTTTACAAAAACTGGAGTCACCCGCGTGAACTCCCACCACCTCTGAAAGATGAAATGCAGTCACGAGCAGCCGTCCTCTGATTCACATCCAACTTGATGTCGGACCACTACTGGGGGGGGGGGGGGGGGAAAAAAAAAAAAAAAAAAAAAAAAAAAAAAAAAAAAAAAAAAAAAAAAAAAAAAAAAAAAAAAAAAAAAAAAAAAAAAAAAAAAAAAAAAAAAAAAAAAAAAAAAAAAAAAAAAAAAAAAAAAAAAAAAAAAAAAAAAAAAAAAAAAAAAAAAAAAAAAAAAAAAAAAAAAAAAAAAAAAAAAAAAAAAAAAAAAAAAAAAAAAAAAAAAAAAAAAAAAAAAAAAAAAAAAAAAAAAAAAAAAAAAAAAAAAAAAAAAAAAAAAAAAAAAAAAAAAAAAAAAAAAAAAAAAAAAAAAAAAAAAAAAAAAAAAAAAAAAAAAAAAAAAAAAAAAAAAAAAAAAAAAAAAAAAAAAAAAAAAAAAAAAAAAAAAAAAAAAAAAAAAAAAAAAAAAAAAAAAAAAAAAAAAAAAAAAAAAAAAAAAAAAAAAAAAAAAAAAAAAAAAAAAAAAAAAAAAAAAAAAAAAAAAAAAAAAAAAAAAAAAAAAAAAAAAAAAAAAAAAAAAAAAAAAAAAAAAAAAAAAAAAAAAATTTTTCGGCTTGTGTGCGCGACTATGACCCCACATCTTTGACCGCAACACACACTCTCCCATTCACTTTTCTGTTGGGGTGTGATGCCGGACAACAGCGTGCTAAAGTTCACATTTTTGCACATTTATACTTAAACAAGCGGCCTCAAGTTCGTTCTTCGTGAATTTTAGAAAATTTTCATTCACTGTCATGCTCATATTTTGTCTTTCTGATCATGCAGGAGGAGAATCTCCGGTGCAGGTCTAATTTAAATGTCATTTGCGTATTTATGTTGGGGGTGTGGACAGGGAGGCGTCAGGTACTCCAACATGTGCGCTCAATTCCACGTTGATCTGGATGTACAAAGGAAAAGTACTTGGATCCATGCGTGCGCACAGATTCCTACATCTGAAAACTTTTGTGCGTATGACGTTTTCAGGATTTGATCGCACGCCGGGTTTCAGTAGAAAACCCATGCAACTCTTTGTACATGAGGCCCCTGGTGTCCAGGTGCAGACACTTACTCCCCAGAGTCCAAATGACCTTTTCCTGTTATTTTTTGCCTCCAACACAGTCAGGACAGTATGTAACAACACCAACACTGCAAAAAACAAGGAAGCAGGAAAGAAAGATAAACAGACTGACATAAACACAGATGAGCTTCATAAATTCTTTGGTCTCCTAATCTGCTTGTCATTAGTTTCAATAACAAGTGTAAAAGATTACTAGAGACAAAATCATGTTTTTTTCTGTCAGTTTTCCAGCCAAGATCATGACAAGAGGCAGGTTCCTATCCATATGTAGGAAAATTCACCTCAGTGATCCAGAGGAGGATGTAGAAAAGGACAGGAAGAAGGGAACAGCAGGTCATGATAAACTGTTCAGAGTGAGACCTCTTTATGATGATATCCTAGCAGCGTGCCAAGCTCATTACCACCCAAGGAGGGAACTGGCTGTGGATGAGAGGATGGTGGCAACCAAGGCAAAAAACTGGCATGACACAGAACATGAAAGATAAGCCAACAAAATGGGGGATGAAACTTGTATTGACTGAGTCAAATCGTGGTTACACCATCAGTTTCAGGAAAGACTGGAGCACTGACTGAACACGGGCTGTATTGTGATGTGGTCATGAACCTCATTCAGCCATCCTGTCTTGGCACTGAGCACTGTATTTACATGGACAATTTTTACAGCGGTCCCAAACTGTTCATGGACCTGGCCAGGATGAAGTTTTGGGCATGTGGCACCTGAAAGGAGAGCAGGCAAGGATGCCCCAGACGAAGAGCAAATGCCCTCACCGAAAAATGTGAGAGTATCTGTGAGACGGATCAGAGAAGGCCAGATTGTTTTTGTGAAGTGGATGGACACATGGGAGGTGTCTGTGTGCTCCACCATCCATCCTGCACTTTCAGGTGAGACGGTGCGGAGAAAGGTGAAGGACGGAAATGGACACTAGACCATGAGAGACATTCCCTGTCCCACACCGATCATCGCTTACAGCAAGAGCAAGGGCGTAACTTTGGGTCATTCTTGGGGGGGGGGGGTTTTTTTTCTTTTTTTTTTTTTTTTTTAATATTTGTTTTTGAAAAAAAGGCAGGGTAATTTTGTGTCTTTATAAGGGGTACTGTATATTGTTGTACTTTTCCTTTTTCCTTTTTGATAAATAGTAAACTTTAGTTATTTACTTTTCACTCCCCAAACCCCCCCCCTTTAGGGGAGGGTGAAAAGAGATATTATATATACTCCTGGGGGCTTTGGTGTTTTTTTTTTTTTTATTTAATAAAACTTTGATTAAAATCTTTGAAGTTTCCTTCTTATGAAATACACATAAAACATACACATACAGGAGGGAGATAAATATACTGTATCAAAAATATATATGTGAGTGTTTTGTTTTTATTATTAATCATTTATAATATATATAAAAATTATATACGATACTATGTTTTTAGGTCTCACTGAGACCCAGTTTATATTCATGTTGTGGAGTTAAAATAATAAAAAAATAAAAGTAATTATACAATTAAATTGCCCTTTCCTTAATGGATGGTAAATGGAGGGGTTTTTTTTTGTAGAGATATGTTTTTTGGGGGGGGGGTGATAAAGGACGGTCACCGATTTTCTTTTTTATGAAAGATTGGTGAGGTGGCGTGGAATTTTATGTAGTTATACTACTAGTAGCATAAATTAATATATATTAATTTATTCAATTTAATTATAAACCAGCTCAGAATGCATGAACAACCTTAAAAAGTGGAGAGTTTTCTTTCATGTATAACGTCTATCTTCCATATTTGTGACATAATATATAATTAATTATTATATTTTATAAATTAAATAATAAATAATCATATGACCGATTGTTGCGTTGTGGTGTTTTTCTATTTTTAAGATTAAACTAAAGTAAATTCATCGCATTTAGGGGGGGGGGGAGGGGCTGGGTTGGAGTGAAGTGGAAGAATTAGAGGGCGGCCCGAAACCTCACGAAATAAAAAAAAAACAAAACAACAACACTGGTGGGGGTTTTTTTTGCTTTTCTTTACTTCAATTTTGCATATTTTATTGACCCATTTTTTTTCATTGATAAGCAGACAAGGAGAGGAAGGAGGTAAAACAGGGGGAACTTGCAACTTCCTTTGGGCTTGGTTCGTTTTCGGATCTAGTAAGTAACTTACTTTCTGTCCATCTAGCATAACTAGCATCTGTGTTTTTTTTGGTATGTTATTAATGAAATAATTAATTCAATAAAACAACTTTAGGTGGTTTAGCTTCTTTTAAACTAAACTTCACCTCACCATGTCCTTTGTTGGGGGGAGACCTAGCCTTGTGTTTTTGTTTCTATGCTGTTATTGTGTTGTTTTATGTTCTGTCTTTCATTCTGTCGATGGTGTGATGAGCTGAATAAGTAAAGGCGCGTGTTTTTGTTTTTCTTGTTCTTGTATTTGTTTTTCTTCTGCTTTTTCGTTCTTTTTTTTTTTTTATTGGGTGATGTCTATAATAAATAAGTCTTGTCTCTCCTCTCCTTTTTTTCTTTACCTTTGTTTTTGTGTTTCTTTCCCTCTATATATAACAGACATAACAAAGATAGAGGGAGGGATGTGTAGGAAAAATTAAATATAGGGGGGGGGGGGAGGGGGAGGGGTGGGATACTATATAATAGATAATTAAGGGTGCTGTTGTTTTGCTAGAAAATATTGTAACTAATAAAAATAATAAAATATATTTAAAAAAGAGGTAATGTTTTTTTTTAATATACGATGTGTGTTTTTTTTTTAGGGGGGTTTTATATTGCCTTGATGTGGTTAGTGGGGGGGACCCCCCCTATCCCCCGTGGAAATTACGCCATTGAGCAAGAGTAAGGGTGGGGTCGACCTGTCAGACCAGCTCATCCAGTACTACTCCACCCTCAGAAGAACTGGTCGCTGGTACAGGACTCTGCCACTGCATTTCCTGGACATCACCACCACCAATGCCTTCATCATGCACTGCGAGCTGAGCAGTACAAAGCAGGTGAAAGCCATGGCACACAAAAGACTTTATGGTGGAGCTAGTATGTCAGCTTTGTGGTGTGGACAAGGAAGGTGTCCCCCAAAACAGGAAGGCCAGTCATGTTCCAGTGCACTTTGCCTCTGACACAGCTGAAGGCCAAAAATGCTTCAAAAGGCAGGCTGAAGTACAAGCGCTGCCACCTGGAGGGACAAAGGAGAGACACACCCTGGAAGTATCAGGCCCGTGATGTCCCCCTCTGTCTTGTAGCAAACAGAAATTGCTTTTTGGAGTGGCACAAACAATTTGTGTGGCATCATATGATGAAATCAGTCTTCTTTGTAAATAGATGTGCACAGTTGTACAAAAACGTCTGAAGTATTGCTTGCATTTTAATGTAAAAAATTTACATTTACTGTTATTTCCAATCTTGTACATTATTTTTTGTAAAAGACAACCCACTTATACCCTGGTTCATTACATGTGTTTAAGGTTTTGACACTAATGAATTCAGTTTTTTGTTTGTTTTGTGTGATTCTAGGTCCAGTATGTTGATACCATACGTGAAAATCCTAAATTAATTGTAAATTTACACAGATGAGTGTGCTGAAAAGAATGATACCAAATAAGGCAGATTACAGAGTTTTGTAAGGTAAAAATATAGGAATAAAACTAAATCAGTCAAAAACGTTAATTTTTGCCCTGTCTCCAGATTAAAAATGAATTGGTACACTCCTATTGTATTAGTTCTTGTTGTTATTACGATCTCGGTAAACAGCTGTAACAGCTGTGTGACTTTTTAAATATGGCGGGCCAGAAGAAGCAGAGATCACGCAAGGGGCACCACTTGCCAGTTCTACCAATCACCAAACATCTACGTATTTGTGGAACCCTAAAAAGACCCTGCCTCGGAGTAGGAGCTAAAACGGTTATAGGAACTGAGGGCCGAGGTCCCTCGTTCCTATGTGTCAGAATGAGCAAAAAAACGGCCTGGTTCCCGAAAAGGTTATAGGACCTCCAAAAGGTTCCTACAGTCTGAAAGCGCCTAATGTTGTTATCATGTGATCCCTCAATTCTCCTGTGATTTTGTTTTCTCAAGGATCCACCTACACAGACTGACGCTGTGGGTCTGCCGTGTCTGACACGTTCCAGTGGGAGCTGCTGCACAGTGGGGGTTGGAATGAAGCCGCACCGCAGCTGGAACACACCGCACATGGATCCAGTGTAAATCCAGCATAACTTACTCCTCTTCCTCCGACTCTGCCTCTGTTCACTGTGGTGAACGTTTGGAGTTTTCAGCAAACTGTGTACTTAAAGGTATAGTCCAAAGTTCCCCCCCCCGTTAAATATGAACGTTAGACTTGAGAGAGTGAAATCCGTCTCAAACGGCGCCTTTGGGCCTCTACTCCCGTGCCGTGGTGCGCTTGGACGCAACTCTCTCTCCCCCTGCCTGTAATTCGCTCTTTTGTATTGTTTTGTTGTGGTCGGGACGTTTCTGGGTGGAGATTTCTGTTATATATCGGCAGCCAATGACGTTGTGTGGAAATAAGCTCATGATTGGAGCAGACGCCAGTCACTTGAACTCTCAAAGGAAAAAGAAAGAAAGAAAGGAAACACCGTGGATGCATCGAAGAAAAGGTAAGAGCTTCAGATAATGCACTTTGGAAAACCAGGTTAATAATAGTTTGGCTTGTTCCCGCTTCTGAACTCTGAAGGAGAAGCTTGAAGTTAAATAGGCTAGCTAGAACGAGGCGGCCATTAGCCTGAGAGGGAGGAGCACTAAGTTTGAATACTGTTGTTTGCAAACAGAAACGCTGGAGGGACTTCGGACTCTACCTTTAAACATAATTTGTAACAAGTTTCTACAATTTTGAGGTGTTACTGTATGTTTAGTGGATGAAGCCAGGTGTGTTCATTGTGTTCAGATGATGCTGACTGTGACAAGCATTTTACATAACGTGAGCTTTAATTTGAGCATTTGAGCAGAGTTTTTTTATAATTTGTGTTTTAGCGAGATAAAATGTGTTTACATTTATGAAAAAAGGAGGGTTGCGTTTTGTGACTTGTGTCTTCATGTGAAATGTTTTTATGGTTTTGGAAAATGGGTGCTAGTTTTATTAAATGTATTTAGAGAATTGTGTTTTGGCAATTAATAAAAACTGTAATAAAGTTACAGCAAGACTGAGGTGAAAGTACTGGAATAAAAATTACACGTCAGTTAGAAATTCTGCCCAAAATGAGGGGTTTGTTGATCCATGGACCGAACGTCAGCATTGGTTGATAATCAGCTGTTGACGCCGTCGGCCAGTTGACAAACTGGACTAAACAAACTCTTCCTCACATACTCTGGTTTGTGTTGCTTCAACCTTGAAACCAACAAGCTATGTTGGGACTGATTAAGTTAAAACCAGTTAATACTCAGTTCAACAAAAAGTAAAACACTAATCAGTCAGAGAAGAAATCTTTTTAACAAGATGTAATCATTGTGTAAGTTGCAGTTAGAATCACGTTAATATAAAGTGACACATTCAATTCACAAAATAAAAACTAATTAGAGGTTTTCTCGTCCTTATTTCATTGTTCCAACTTCACGAGAATCATTTTCCTCATGAGTAAAATTACGACCGTCACACTCACTCGTATCAGGATGGCCTCCAGTCGCTGGAATAAGTTCCAAGTTTAACTTGTTTCAGAGCAAATGTGGAACCAGGAAATGATTCTGCTTCTTAAGAATCAGAGAACCCAACCCCATCTCAACTCACACATGCATATCAACACCCCAAATCTGTGAAATAAAAACACTGCAGAGGTGTTTCAACACAACCAAGTTTTATTTGCATCAGCTGCTTTTACTAAAACAAAAACCAAACCTGAGAAAACTGAAGTTAGGATTTTTTTTCTTGTTGTGTATTTTTTTGTTTAGGATCTTTCTTAAAAGCCAGACACAACTTCAGAGTCAGATACAAACAACATGAAGACAAAGGGAAAAACGGATCATTTAAAGAAGTCAAGAAAGAAGTCTCAGTTGGGTAAATCTGTCAGTGAATACGTATAATTTAATATTAAAATACCTGCCTTTTATGTTTGTTTTCACATGACAGTTGTTGAACTATAAATTTGATAACAGATGAGTCTAATCTCTGTTCTATTACTGTCTAAATGATCAGTTATGTCTTGTAAATATTTACCAAAAGAAGTTGTGGAAAGGTAAACAATGAGGACCCAGGCAGGATTCGACCCCTAGACTCAGAGGTGAAAGTCAAGCACACTGAGCAGTCAGCCAGACAGACAGACATCCCTGTGACCAAGTAACCAGGGTGCATGATCGATCGGAGGCATAGGGCGCATTCAGAAAGCATAGTCTATTTTGCTGTACTCATACTCGTGAAATACTCGCTCCCAACAGCACCCGATACCAGACGTCACGTGACTCGCGGTGTTTACGGCGCCATGCTGACAGAAAATACTCTGCAGTGAAAATACATGATCTTTCTTATGACGTCTCTCATCGTGCTCCAACCCTACACATCAAAACTGTCCACCTACAGTATTAAAACTTCTTCTGTATGAGGGATCTGGATTTTACGTGTATGTGGTGAGAAAACACCAAATACAGACGAGACAACTGCTTCACAAGGTTGACCCGGAGCAGCACAAAGACACTTGTGCTTTCTTATTATGGACATGAGCTAAGCCAGACAGAATTTCAAAAGATGTAACGTCCAGAAGGAAAGTTACGGGCCCCTTTAAGGGACATTGGCCTATAGGCTATTTATTTAAAAACTAAATAAATAAATAAATAGCCGCTGCTGTAGGCCTAAATATCTTATGTTACAACAGACACCTGCGGTTTCTCGACAAATGTGCAGCCTGTATATGTTGGCTGTGAGTGGACTACCGCTCAACCTGGTGTACTGTAGTCTTTGGATGGTGCTGGAAATGGAGGGCAACTGATGAAAAGAGGAAATTTCTGCACACTTTATGATCTATGCAAACGTCACTTTATTTCTAAGCTTTCAGTCCTGGAGCACCTACATCAGAGCCAGCCTGTTTATGTAAAAGTCTCATTTTCAAGTGGGTGTGGCTTGTATTCAGGTGCACTCAGTGTCCGGAAAGTACAAAAAAACAGTCCAAATCCAACAATCATCTCCCCACAAACCATTTTGTTATAATTCAGTTTTAAAATCTCTGGAACCACGTTACTATGGCAACCTATGTCTGACAGCTGCTGGAAGAGAAGCTCTTGCTGCGTCCCAAATGCCACATTTGTGATCCATTCCTCAAAATCCAAAATTGGGTCCCCAACCAATCCATTTTACTTATTGGCTTGGTCCTTGCTTTTCAGGATTGCGGGGTTTTCCCAAATGGCATCCTCCGGTTTGGGTTATTCACGGGGAAAAGACACCGCGGTGGCGTTTTTTTATGGGGATTTTTTTGCGGGTTTTAGCCCCCGTGCGCTGTGGCGCCCTTCTGTGGGCGCTTTTTTCCCCTTTAGTGTTTTTTTTTTTTTTTTTTTCTGATCAGGAAAACATTTATTTTGTTAGGGTTGCGCTGCGCTGGGCTCGGGCCCGGTAATGTCCTCTTCCTCTTGTATTAGGCTACGCTGGTTTGGTTTGCAGGGTATTTTGTTTTGTGTTACTCTTCTATTTCATCTGACTTTATTCTCAAAGCTCTGTCTTGTGTGCTGTAAGATGTAGTATCATGGAAGTAATAAATGTTAAAAAAAAAAAAAAAACATGAGTATGAGAGTTAAACTTAGTATGGGTAAATGGTTTTTATAATTGTTAATGGATAATGGGGATAAACCGTGTTACAGCTTGGTACATGCGTTCAATTATTTAAAAAATAAGTAAAGCAAATAAATACACAAAACAAAACCACAAAAAAAAAAAACTAATAAGATAATTTATAAGGATTTTATTTCATTTTTTTTTTCCTTTTTTCCTCCCCCTGAAGACCCCCCGGTTTACTGCCCCAGTGATGCCCCAGGGCGCGTCCCCGCGTATATTTGTGTTATCCTGCATCTGATCCTACAAAGGTTAAAGAAAACATATAATAAGTGAAATAATAAGGGTACAAATAATGCTTCAAATAATAATTCTGGAACTAATGCTGGTCCAATTGACCAACTAAGGATGCCTCTGATGCTGGCTTTCCTACCGGTTCCCCCGCAGTGTCGACTCAATTCCCACCTTATTTACAATTATATGGGCAATTACGGGGTTGTTGATATTAGTGTTGCTGTGAGGGCCGCTGGTGGAGGCGCCATTGTGCGCCCCCCGGGGTGCCACCATTCTTTAAATTGTTCGGTAATATGGTATTAACACTGTTTTTTTTTTGGTGTGCTCTTTGTCGTGCAGGTTTTGGTCTGGTCGCTCCTGTTCTTTTTATTGGTCTGGTTATTGGGGTTGTTGTTTTGTGTAATGGTAGCTAATGCGTTAGCTTGTGGCTAAGTAGCATCGGTGTTAATTACACTGTTCGTATGTACACTAAACATAGGTTCACTATGACTACAGTTGGTGGGTTTATACATGGTGGAAGGCCATTGTAGAAGGCATTTTGAGACTTACATTTAACACTTCCCCTTGTTCACTGTGGCCTTGTTCACTGTAGAGTTCTACGCTGCCCTGTTTCCCACTGCCAGTTTTCCCATTGTGGTACTCCACATTTTCGTGGTTTTGATTTTATCGGGTTTGTGTTTTTGCTTCCTTTATTTTTACATACTTTGTTTTCTCTTATTATTTTCGCTGTTTTTTATTTAGATTTTTTAGAATTGAGTATTTGAGTATTGGGTATGGGGTATGTGTCAGGTTTTTCTATAGTGAACCTGCCAGCAATGGGTTTATCTCATAGATTCAAGTTACCATGGTGACGTATTTGGAGTAAAACTTACTTTGCTTTCTGGAACAGAAACCCAGAGTTGGGCTAATATCAAGTTTCACCATAACCTGCTTCCTGGAACAGACTCCTGCTCTTTTTTTCACGTTCTGTGTGTGTTTAACAGGAATAATCATCCTGGAACAAAGTCTTATTTCTGTCCTACAGTCAGTAGTTCAGGGAGCCAAACTCATGATAGCAACCATCCCACAGACTTCTAAAACCTTCTGAGTGGGGGGTGATGGAGACGGAGGCCAGAAAGTTGGAGAGCACAGATGACTGAGAGGAGCCTGAACTGCAGCTAAAAGAAGCAGAAAGCAGGTTAACCACTCAAAGAAACCACAGAACGAGAAAGCTGAAGATGAGTGAGACGAGTGATCGATGAGGAAGATAGCAGAAACGAAGACTGACTGAAAGTGAAACTTTTGGGCAGCCAGGGTCCCTTGAATAAAATCCGTGGGTAATTAGCAGACTTGTGCAGAAAAGACATCGGCCTCTGAGTCTCAATCAGGTGTGTTGCAGCAAAAATACCTCTAAAACCTGCAGGTCGTGACAAAAACATTTCCAAGGCCAGGGAGTACAGAGACCAAGACAAGGTCAAGACATTTAGAGGTCGAGAGCGAGACAAGACCAAGAACTTTCTCTGACCGAGACGAGACCAAGACCAAGAACACAAATATCAAAGAAAAATCATAACAAAACATCAAAAAAAAAATTTAAAATTTGCTTTTAAACAAATGACAACAAAAATTAATCTTTGCTTTCTTGTTTTGAAGGCAGCAATATGAACTAAATAAACTATATAGAAATAAATTTTGGCAAACATCAAATTTAGTTAGTGCCAAGTTGGCAGAAATCTCTCCTAACAAGCAAGACGGTAGTTTATCTGATTTTTTGTCATTTGTTCTCTTTTTAATCTCAGTGTCTGTTTTACAACTATGACAGGAGTATAAGTACTACTATACATATATAAGTACTGCATATCATCTAAAATTTCTGCAGTCACTATCATCACACTCACAATGTTGAAACGTTTATGGAACAACTATTTTGTTTAGTATTGCGACAGTTTGCACAAACATGAAATGATATGATTCACTACTAAAAAGCTTATAATCAAACAAAATTCAGATTTACAGTGAACCTGAAGTAAACACGCACGCTGCATGAGGGTGAGAACCACCTAGACTCAATCAGAAATGTGCAGTCAGGGAGTTAGTTCAGTAAATACCGACTCTACAAACCTGAAGAAAATAATGGCCCTGCTAAGCATCACTGTTGCAGGTAAGTTGTTCTTAATGATCTCTGAAGTGTAAAAATAATTACTCTGCATACTTGAAATCTGAAAAATAACGGGCATTTGCTGTGCGGACTGACTGATCACTGATCAGTGACAGCGGCCAGCTGCTGCGGCAGCTCCGTTGTCGCCTTGGCAGGCGGAAGAAAATGTAGTTCCGAACCATATTTGTGCGATTTGGTTTGCTCTTCACTGTGTTCATGTTAATGATAGTAATAAATACAATAAGAATTTAGCTATGAGAATCAGTTCTATATTACAGGTGGCTGGTCGAGGAACAGTCACTATTTCAGTATCAAATCCGCACAGAAATTTACGTGCTTCTCAGGTAAGTGTTTTTGAGCTTCATGGGTTTTTTTGGCTAGTCTTTTTTATAGATACTGAGGTCCTGGTCCAGACCTCGGTGTCCTCAGTGGCAAGCAGTAACATGTTCACACATGCTGCTCTCCTCGTTTCGGCTCGTGCGCTCTCTGGGCGCAGTGCATCGGTCTGGCTATCAGTGCAGCGAGCAGGTGGCTGCTGCTGCCTGGAGGGAGACGTAAGCACTAGCCAACGCTTTTAAGTTGTTACTCGGCTGTTTTTAAGAGGGGTCCTTTTCCACTCTTATTCAGCAGCTAGGCGTATTCAGAAAGCAAAGTCCGCTAGTCTCGGTCCGTTTGGG